>JALBZZ010000492.1:0-23368 GCA_038051095.1 Globisporangium irregulare
GGCGTATTGGACCCCGCGCACTGACTCGGGATGTCGACGAGTGCGGAAAGTCCCAAGCAAGTGGACTGGCCACCTTCTCTCCTTGATGAACGTCCGCTGTCGCTATTCCAAGGCAGCGTGAGTGCGCGCGGGTGATATGCAAAGTTGTCAGTTTATCTACTCGCCAACACTTTATTTTCTATTCTATTGTAATTCATTTTTATCCATCCTCTCCCATGCGTTCCTGTCCTGTTCCTTGTGGTCGAATCAGACTCTGTTCATGCATTTTCCTGCAACTTGCGAACTGATATTGCATCACGCAGTGTCAGTATTCGATAGCGAGCGCGACTTTGCTTTTCTTTACATTGGCTGCTGTATTTGGCTGCTGAGGTTTTGAGGTACTTGGCTCTTGCTGTCTAATGGTATCTGGGTCCTTTAGACGACCCAGCGCGACGAAATCTGGTGGTTCTCTCTGGGTCCTTGGCTGGGGTCGGATCTGGGAAGATTATTGACTCAGTTGGAGATTCTAGAGTGCGATCGATTGGAGGGAAGGAAAATGGGTAGTTCAATGTGTTATTCACGTGGTTCTTATTGGAATCGCACAACACAGCAGAAGCACAACAGAAACCCGAAGCGGGTGAGGGCTTGGGACTCACGTCGCTCTACTGTCTACTCTTGTGTTTCACCAGCAAACTCTGCGAACAAATACAGAACAGAACTCCCCAATCAGCAAACACCGCTCTCCTATTCATTGAACAGGAGAGCGGCAATCGCACGAAAAACACGTAGAAAAAAGACTGCGAATCAGTACAGAAGCCTTGGTGAGCCATCCAGGAGGTCTGAAACGACAGACGCTCCAGAGACGCGAGCTCTGTTCGCTTCTTTAACCCATGTGGATCTCCACGGGCTTGCCGAGCTCGCCCATGTTCTTCAGGTGCTTGAAGTGCGCGAGCAGCGCCTCGGTGAACGTCGGCAGCACCGTGTACTTGATGTTGTACTTCTTGCACACGTCGATGATGATCGGCGCGATCGCAGGGTAGTGATACTGCGAGATGCCCGGGTACAGGTGGTGGGTCACCTGGTAGTTGAGCGCGCCGCAGAGGAACGCCGCGAGCGGCGAGCCGTGCGCGTAGTCCACCGACGACTTGACCTGCGAGATCGCCCACTCGTCACCGACCTCGGCCGACGGCGCATCACCGCACGGGTACTCGCACTCGGTCGAGACGTGGCTCACCTGGAAGTTGAACGCGAGGTACCAACCTGTGGTGAACTCGGCGAGGAAAAACACGCCCCAGAACGTCGACGGCGTGATCTTGAGCCACGCCAACGGGATGTAGATGCGGTAGAACGTCCAGAACGCCTTGGCGAAGATCATTTGCACCCAGTCCGACACCGGGTGCGGGTTCACACGCACCGGGCCGTTCGTGAGCGACACGAACGTCTCGAACACGTCCTGGATGCGGAACTTGAGGCCCAGCACGCCGTAGAGCGGTGGCAGGTAGATGTGCTGGAACTTGTAGATCGGCAGCAGCACCTGGCGGTGCACGATGCGGCGCACGTCGCTCTCAAAGTCGACCGGGAGATCCGGGTCCGCGCCCGCGACGTTCGTGTAGATGTGGTGGCCCACAACGTGCTGGTTCAACCACGACACCATGCTGGCGCCAGCGAACCAGTCCATCACACCACGACCGATGATCTGCCACATCGCTGGGCTGCTCGAGCATGCCGCGTGCGACGAGTCGTGCATCACGTGCAGCAATGGCAGCGCCTGGAAGACACCGAACACCACGCCCCACGCGTACTGCGCGTACACATTGCCAGGGATGAGCTCGTTCATGCCCATGTACGCGAGCGCGGCGACCGCGAACACGAACACCATGCGCCAGAGACCCGCGAACGCCGCCTTTGGGTCCAGATTGTTCGTCTTAAAGTACTCGGCCACGCGCTCCGAGCACTCCTTGTAGAAGCCCGAGTCCGGCTTGAACACCGGGAACTCGTAGCCGCCCACGAGCTTGCCGATCTTGTACTTGGCCAAGATCTTGTCGGCGCGGTTCGAGAACGGGTGGTACGAGTAGAACGTGTCCGTGCATTCACGACCGGAGTGCAGGACGATGAGCTCGCTGCCGCCCGGGTGCTTGTCCGCCCACTCGGTCACGTCGTACACCTCGCCGCGGATGATCACCCACGCGCTCTTGGCCGTGTTGTGCTTGGCGACCTCCTGCCACGTGAACTCGTCACTCGCCTTCTCGGTCGTCGCAGCCGCATCCACGGCCTTCGCCGCGGTCTTGCGCTCACGTAGTTCCGAGCCTGCATGCGGTCATCACATACACAAAGTGAGCTCTCTTTGTCCATTCGTTCAATCTACCACGTCCATGATAGCTAGCGACCATGCATAGTGCGGCATTCGATCGATTCGCAGCCAAAATGGACGGTTTCAAACCACTTTCGGCCATCCATCCATTCAACGGCGCAGGTGAGACACGTATGTAGCTGCTCACTCACCGTTGACGGCCTCGGTCTTGTCCGTGATCGGCGCCATTGCTGCTTCTTGTACTGGAGGTTCTCTCGGGAGGTTCTGAAGAGGAGGGAGAAGAGCAGAAAGCAGGAATGGAATGCGTTGGGGATTCCGCTGGTTCTGTTGCTGTTCTCTGTTCCCGCGAAAAAGAAATGAGAGTGATCTGTGGCTGCGGCTGATGACATCGCCCTTCGCGGGCAATCGACTCGACGCGAGTTGAGTGGATCCCTTCCGTGTGCGTGCGTGGGCCGCCTCACACTGCTGGAATTTGACAGATAGTGCCATTCATGTCACTATCTAGAGACAACAGATATCTCAAGTAGTATTTATACCTGAGTTTATTGACACAGCGAGGTCAAGAAAAAATGTACGTTTCAACTCAAGCGTCAGAAACCTATCAAAAAGAATATAAGCCTCTGAGATGGATTCACATTTATTTTTACAATTATACTAATTTACACAGTTTTATTGGTCGTTTTGTTTAGATTTTTGGTATTTTGTATACGTGATTTATAGGTTTATAAAGGCAGATAGTATGCAGTTGGATAGGTCATTGGCGGGCCAGCTGTCCAGAAGATCGCAATCCAAACATAGGTATTTTACTGTAAGTCTCCGCTAATCTCCGATTATTTTGACAAGCATAAATGCAAAATGGCTTCACAAAATGAGGGCCATCAATCCAATCAAGATACTCACCAGCTACAAAATCATTTTCAGAGCTTGATGCGGATCTGCTTGTGCTCGAGCACCGTCGCCAGCACCGACACCGCGAGCATGTACACGCCCAGCACCACTGACGCCACGAGGGGGCTCGCTTCGATCGTGCGCATGCTCAGGTTCACGGCGCCGGTCATGAGGTTCGTCTGGGATGGGTGACACAAGAGTGAGTCAGCGAACGCAACAAGAACACTCTGGCTACGTAATAGAGATGCGAGGCTAAGAATGCAACGTACCACGAAGAAGATGAAGAGTTGGTTGTGGCTCACGCCTTTGAACAGCAGTGGAGTGCGCGGAAGCATGCTGGGGTCACAAGAACAATAACAGCAAAGCCAACGTCAATGTCGCTTGTCAAGCGCATAATGGTAGCAACGCAGTGTATCGAAATGGGATAGAACATACCACACGACTTGAATGACACAGTACATCCCCAGGAGGAAGACCGATTCGGCCATCACCCACAGCACGTACGACAGGTTCACCTGATAGGTCCACAAGACACAAATTGTCAGTGAGCACTGGACGGCAATTAAAATATACACAAGAAAACAGAATACCTAACAACTTGCTTACCATGCGTCGAGACGGGCGCGCAACGAGGCGCGTAATGAGAAACGTCGCGACCACGAGCACCACCGTGATGATCGCGAACGAGAGCGCGAGCCAGCGGATACTGCGCATTGCCTTGCCGCCGTTCAAGTCCATGTGGCTGAAAATGACCTGACCCGTGAACACTGCAAGCATGTACAGCGACGTGTAGCCTACCAGAAGAAAAAAACAGGTGAGTCACATCAGCAACGTCGTTAGCTCCATACTGTTAGCTTGTACTATGGGAGATCACTCTGGCGGAAAGGACCTGCGAGACTCAGAATGCCCTCGCGGTTCTGGCTAAAGAGCGTGTCTCGTGGGGCATTCAGAATGAAGTCTTCACCACCGTATTGGGTCAAGTACACTTGGTACGCTGTCAGGAACAAAAAGAAGCAAGTGTGATGTGGGCATTCATAATTAGGACATTCATTGCAGTGATTCAAAGGCTTGAATAAGTCAGCCCATCAAGACTTACCAACAACGAGAAAGACAGCAGCCATGGGACTGGTCGCCACTTTGCCGAAGAGCTGTAGGAACGAGTAGACCAGATAGACACCTGCCAGTGTGAAATAGAAGTTCCAGTGCACGCCATATTCGGTCACGTGCTCCTGTGGAAATCACAACCACTAGTCAGTTAGAAATCTACCACATATTTGTAAATATGAGAGACGGTGAACGTACTTGATAGTTGACGCCTTTCACGGTCAGAAATCGCACAACACCAAGGATAACAACGAGCACGATCGGGCGGAGGAACGCGTATATGCGCTGTGTGGGACTACGCGGCACTTGACGGCTCGAGATTCTAGAAGATAATGAAAGTAGTAGGTATTTGAATTAGCAAGAGTATGAGTTTGACGGTCATATCGTATTGAAGCACTCTCCTGTACCTTTTCGCACCAGCTGACGGACGCGTTTGACGCGCATACGACGAGACGATCGCTGACGACACGATGAATGCCCCAACGCCAATGTCCATCTACAAAGAATTGCAGCATTTCATCAGCCTCTGCAAATTCGTGGGTTGATCCAAAGCGCTATAAAAAAACACAGAGAGATAACAGAGGCACGTACGACGCTGAAGCCAAACGTCTCTGTCTTGGCGAACCTTCGCGGGAACACGGTGAAGTCCACTGCGAGAATCGCAAAACACCTGTACCCAACACACAACAACAAACCAACAACCCTACGTCAATGCATTGCACATAGGCATCTAAGTTTATGTCCACACCGACATACACGCACAATACACGTACGTGCAGTGCATGATCTGCGCTCGGAAGCACGTCAAGAACGGCAGCTCGCTCTCGAGCAGCTGGTTCATCTTCTCCTTGCGGCAGTGCTTGTTTACGAACTCGCGTGCGTGCTTCCACGACAGCAGATTGAGCACGAGCGCAGAAAAGTACACGCTCGCGAGCAGCGGCAGCACCAGCTCGGCATACGTGAATGCGATCATCGTCGGCACCGACAGAAGTAGAAACTCGATCACAATCGTTACGGCCAGGCTCTACTTGCACACACAGCAGGCATGAGCATCAGCATACACCTGCGCAATACTATCGAATCCAATATGCATGTGCACGTACAAAATATCCCGAGCCAACAGCGCGCAATCCCGCGACCTCGAGCAGCAGCATCACTTCCGAGTAGAGCCATTGCGTTCCCTACTCATGTGACAACAGCATGCATGCACGAATCAAATCTTTGCCATGTATACAAACAGTAGTGAGAAGCCAAGCAAGACACCCACGGGCATGAGCGCGAACACCGCGAACACCTCGCGCGCCGTTGTGCCCTCCAGGCCGGACACGAACGCCTCCTTGGCGAGCTTGTAGTCGTCGTCCGTGATCATCGTCAAGCGGTCGATCTGGTAGACGTGGACGTTTAACACCACGTCACACGGTAATTGATCCAGAATGTGGTGTGGCTGGGAGGTCAAATTGGAGCTGCTCGAATTTTGGCCAATCAGAGACCGTAATTCCAGCCATTGAGCCAATGAACACCCATGAGCGGCTCAGAAAGCAACAAGATGACTGGTACGCACTATGGGCGGAATAATGCGGCGATGCGAGCGAACGAGCGAGCGCTGCGTGTGTGCTGTGCTGTGCGCTGTGATTATTGGCGCTGATGAGTGTGGTACATATAGAAGGGGCTAATAGCTGTGCGTGTCTGTGTCTCTGTGTATGCGTGGATGTGTGTGCAGACTACCAGGAAGAGCAGGCGATGGAGGTGGAGGCCCTCGAGTCCATCTACATGGACGAGTTCAAGAGTACGTGTGCGCGCAAGCGTTGACTTGTTGGCTCCGTCGATCGCTGGTGTTGCAACTAGACGCTGACTGTGTGTATGCTGGTGCTGCTGATTGTATGTCTGCCTTCGTAGAGCTCACGGACGAGCCGCTCTCGTACCAAGTGCACATTGTGCCGAACCAGGATGGACAGAATAACCACGGTGCGGATACCACTACGATACTGCATCGTCAAAGCGTTTGGCGTAACTCCCCGTGCTGACGCTGACTGCTCTGTAATCTTTCTCTGTGTAGTGGCTTTAACCCTCAAGTGCGTTATTCCGCAGACATACCCGGACGTTGAGCCTCGAGTGAGTCCGCCAAACGCATTTGATGGTACATACTAGCCAGCCAATCTTGATGCTCACTCATTCGACTCTCGGCTGTTTCTGTGTGGCTCTCTGTTAGATTGACGTGGTGCTCGAGAAGGGGCTGAGCGACACGCAGTACAAGGAGATCACGGCGCTGCTGAAGGAGCAAATCGAGGAGAACGTCGGCATGGCGATGGTGTTTACACTCTGCGAAGCCGTTAGAGAATATTTAGTCGAGAACAACCACAAGGGCAATGTACGCATGGGTGTTTCCAGTGTCGAGCGGTTGCGTGAATGTGCTGAAAGTGGAGGAGGGTATACTGAAAACTGTGGTTGGGTGTGACTAGGACGGATCTGAGTACCAGGACATGCTCCGTCGTCTCGAAATCAAGAAGAAGAAAGACGACAAGGAAGAGGCCGACAAGAACGAGAAGGTGCGCTACATTTTCTTCTTTCAAAGTACTGCCGCCACTTTCGTGGGCTTGTTGATACTGTACTCATTGGTTTCTTTACCTCGTATGCTCCAAATGAATGATCCTGATACAGGCTGAAGCCAGCATCTCGGAGCAGAAGACGCGCGACTTTGTCGGCACGGCGGTCACGGTCGAGTCGTTCGCGATCTGGCGAGCCAAGTTTGACGCCGAGATGCAGAGTGCTCCAAAGGCCAGCGTGAAGGAAGAAGCCTCGGCGAAGCTCACTGGTATGTTCGATCTCCTGTGTGTTCTTTTCCCTTACGTTCCAGATTGCTGACAGTGTTGCTTTGCTTTCTTTCCCTGCAGGCAAGCAATTGTGGAACAAGGGTCTTGTCAAGGAGGACGACAGCACCACGCAGGGCGACGACGCAGAAGGTGAGAACGACGATGACGACGACGACGATGATGAAGACTATGAAGAAGGCGACGACGACGAGGATGACGACGATGAGGAAGAAGGTGACAAATAGATAAGCCAAGCCCATCGTACCCTACGAGTATCGTGTGGTAGGCTATATTTTCGATAAATGGCAGGCTATATCGGTTTTTTGCGTCAGTGGCAAAATGTACCAGTTTGTGTGGTACATCGCGCCGTTCTTTTTCTTTCCCTGTCATTTTTCATGGAACCTCCTCCCATCGATCGGGAGGTGTCCATTTTCGAACAAAAGCGCCACCCACCACAAGAGCAAGCCATCGATGATGGCACCTGCTCCAGAGCCAACAAACCCCACGCCGGCGCTTACTGGCGCGCACCAGCCGCATGTGATCGCGGCGCTCTGCCAGTATTGTGAGGTGGCGTTCCATCAGTTCCGTCCGAGCTTCACGTGCAACGTATGTCCATGTAGCTCTTCGCGTCGCGTGATATATGGCTCGTCCAGATGAAAAGGAAAAGAGCCGCGCGTGCATGATTAATGGATGCAGCTGCGGGCGACTGCCAGCTCTCCTTTGCGATATTTTACGAACTGACCTCAGCAGGTACTGCCCGACTAACTGATTGATGATGGCGATGATCGTGTCTATTGTATGGGACGACTAGTGCTGCTCGATGCAAGTGTGTCAGTTCTGCTGCTGGCATAACACCGCCTCAGCGTGCTGCAAGCTCTGTCAGGTACGATCCAATGCTTTGATGACTCGCCAATATGTATGTGTTAGTTCGTTTCGTTGTAAGCATGTTCATCTGTGTATGTGACCTGTGGTGGTGCATGGCTGCAGCCGGAGCTCAAGACCGATCAGCCGTCATTTTCGTTTCGTCAGGTACAAGCAGATGTTTTGTTGATGCAGCTGGTATTATTAACACCTAAACTAAAAACACACGTATGTCTACATATTTGCATGGCACGCACCGACAGTTCCTATGGACAGTGAAGCTGCTCCCGTTCAGCTGTCGCGCCGAGAAGTGGTTCTACTTTGCGCGCAAGAGGCGGTCGCTGATCTGCTACACGTCCTTGTCCAGAGAGCAGTACCTCGACGTGTTGCAGCAGCTCCAGGCAACCAATATGAACGCAGGCTTGGATCAGCAGCGCATGATTGACCAGGTTTGGAAATATCTTCTGTTTACAAGCGACGGTTACAGCCGTAAAAGTGTAGCCATATCCTTATTTTTTTGGACTGACGAAAACAAACGTATGGCTGTGGTTCGCGCAGGACGTCGAGCGCACGTTTCACCAGCTGCATGACGTTATCACGAGGACCCAGCACACCGCGTTCCAGCAGCCGACACGCAACGCGTTCAAGAAGAAGACGCCGCTCTCGGACGCGGACTTTGCGGCCTGGAGGGCGAGCACGCGCGAGCTACTGAGTGCGTTCCTGCTGCTCAAGCCGCAGATCGGGTATTGCCAGGTACGTTTCGGGTTGCTTTTGCATGAGAGACAATGGTTGACGTTGTGCGTGCAATGAGTGCTAACCATACTGTGTTGGCCGCGCGATGGGGACAACAGGGCATGACGCACCTCGCTGCAGTGATCGTGCAAGAAGCGAAGCTCAATTGCGAGATCGCCTTCCGACTCTTCCTGTGTATGACAGAGAAGTACAGGATGGATCTGCTCTACGGCCCCGATATGCGCGATGTGAACCTTCGGTATTTCCAGGTATGGTTGGCCACATCGGTCAAAGTTACTGTATCAATTCGTTTCTTGCCGATGGTAGTAACGCTGTACATTGCGCAATGCTGGCTGACAGCTCGATGAGACCCTACGGCAGCATTTGCGTCCGCTGCACACGCACATGTCGGATTTGGGCGTGCACCCGACCACCTACGCGTCCAGGTATGTGTTATCCACCCCACCCTGTCGAGTGGCTGTAGGATAATGTTAACTGATTTAATTGCTGTGGCTTGTGTTCGATTGTCTTCTTCAGCTGGATCTTGACGCTCTTCACCGACTGCCGCGTGCTTCCGCACCGATGCGTACTGCTGTTTCTCGACCTCTTCTTCCGCAAGGGCTGGAAAGCGTTCTACAAAGTCACGCTCATGATCTTTGTCGACGCAAAGGTAGACCGAGAGTCTTTGAATTCCGTTTGCTCTTGATATTCTTTGATGGAGAAGGATCACTGACTGATGTAGAATGAATGGGTTCTAATTTTCGTTCTTGTCCTACTAGACTGCCATTTTGAAGAAAGAGACTGCGGAGGACGTGATCACAGTGCTGGCGAATTTCCACACGATTCTCCAGTTCGAGGTCAGAATACATGAGAGTTTTGTGTGCAAGTTACGGTCTGAAGTTTGTATTTCCCTGACACTCACACTCTTGATAAATGTGTGATCACAGTACGAGAGAGACGTGAGCAAGTTTATCACGACAGCAGCCGCATTCAAGGTGAGTTCTCATGATGGTGTCCTGCAACACCTTGCTGTCAAGAATTGCAAAGTTTGCTAATATTGTTTTCCTCATGGATTTCCTATTTCTTACCTGCAGATCCGCAACTCGTTCCTCGACTCACTGGAAGCAGAATTCTGGAGTCAGCGCAGCTTGTGCGAGTGAGAAGCGAGCGCGAACAGCCATCCTAATCACACACTTTTTGGAATTACAACTCTACTCCTACTAATCATGAAATTAACGATATTTAATTACGATGTGTTCACTCCCGACAACATTTTACAGATCACATTCTTTTCGTCTTCCACCAAATACCTCCAGGGTAATAATTTAGGAAACGCACCCGCTCGCTTTCGCCCGTTCTCAATCACTCGTCCGTGAACGATACGTGCTGGATGAACGACACGCGCTTGCGCTTCCGCAGCGCCGCCGCGAGCGCGCGGGGCTTCATGCGCTGGCTCGCGCGGCCTGAGGGCGTGCCCCACTTCAGGTGGAAGAAGAGCGCCTCGGTCAGTAGACTCTCTCGGATCACGCCGTCGCGCACCAGCGGACGCACTTTGCCGTAGAGATCGCTCACGCTCATGGTCCCGAAGCGCACGTGCTCCATGACGTCGCTCAGAATGTCGAGAACCGGGGTCTTGTCCGAGTTCTCCACGCGCGCCTGGCCCCAGCTCACGAGCGCCTCCAGAAGCGGCAGCTCCCGGATCTGCAACTCATTGTGCTCGATAATCTGCACGGCACATAGGCACACATAGGAACGCACAAGAGAGCATTAGTGAACCGAACTGCCATGATAAAGAGGCAATTTTGCAAAGCTGCCTACCTCGAGCAGCAGCTTCTCTGGGAGCTCGACGATCTGCGGGTTGCGAAACACTTCGTGCGCGTGGTAGAGCACGAAGCTCTTGCAGATCTCGCGCAGCGCCGCCAGCTCGTACATTTCAGCGGCGATCAAGAGCCCGACCACATTCTCCAAGTCCAACACCACGTCTGACCATATTCACACAAGACCAATTCACAAGAAAGTGTGACACAATTAGACAACCCACTCACACACACCGCATGTTATAGTTGTTCAGACGCCATCCACTCGCCTCCAGTATAGATGAACAGCAGCATCTTCTCAACGATGTGCGGCTCCACACCATAGATCTCCACCTCACGCTGACTCGCTTCGCGCATTCGTCCTGTGAGCATCGCGCGGAACGGCTCGGAGCTCGCTGCGAGCATGAAGCGATGTGCGTGGAACTTCTTCACAGATGGAGGTGCTGTTGGCGGTGGTGTCGACTGCGTCTGCTGTGCAGATTCACTCTCTTTTTGGCTCTTTTCGCTATAGCGAGTCGCACTGCTCGTAACGCAGAGCACTACGTCGGCGCCGATCAGGCTCTCGTCAAAATTCGCGTTCTCTGCGGCGTTGTGCACCGCGCGCTTAAGGCGTAGCGACAGGTCGCGGTGGTTCGAGTACCCGGACGCGACCTGCTTCCTGGGGCGCTTGAGTCCTCCACCGCTGCCTCCAGTATCCAGCGTGTCACCTCCAGTCCCACTGCTGCTGAAGCTGCTGCTGTAGTGGTGGTGGTGGTGGTGGGTCGTCTCGGACGACGTCTCCGAGCGGTAGTCGTCGTCTTCGCCCGAGACTGTGGGCGTGTCCAGCGGCGACGACGACGCGATCGACACGAAGCGCGGGACGCCGCGCGGACTGCTGGCGGCGTCCGACATGTGGCCTGCGGTGTCCATGGCTTCAGCGCTCGTACTCCTGCTGCTGCTGGCGTAGAAGAAGAGATCGCACTCGTCGCGGTTGCTCATATTCCTGCGCTTCGTTGTCCTCTTTGCAGCATTAATAACAATGGGGTGTTTCCAAACTGCACCTTCAGAATGATCTTGGTTTGGATTGGGCAAAAATGAATATTTGTGTATATTTTAAACCAATGAACGATGTAAATTCACCGCCAGCACGAATCTTTTTCCCTCATCATCAGGAGCCAACGGGCTTCAAAGCAAGAAAAGAGAACGAGCAAGGACTATGATCAAGGGCATTCTGATCGTGAACAACCACGGCAAGCCGCGCATCGTCAAGTTCTACGAGCATGTGGTGCGTCCATGCGGTCTATCTGCTGCTATCAGTGATGTGGCTGTGTGTGCCCTGTGCTGGTGCGTGTATGTAGCTGTCCGTTCGCTCACTGATAAGCTCTTCATTGTTTCTTGATTGTTTGTTTGCAGCCAGATGCAGAGCAGCAGGCGGTGATCCGCGACATCTACACGCAGGTCTCCAAGCGACCGGACACGCTCTGCAACTTTCTGGAGGGAACGTACGTATCCATTTGTCTGCGTGGGCATATGAAGCTCTTTCTCTGTATCTGTATGTGTGTGTATGTGCATGTGTGGGGACTATTTTGGATCATGTGGCTAACTGGTTTCTTTCTTTCTGTCTTTTTTTCTCGTATGCTACTTCCGTGTATGGATTGTACTGATAGTGTGCGATACTGGGGTGACGGCATCAAGTTAATTTATCGCCACTACGCGACGCTCTACTTTGTGTTCGCAGTGGACCAGCAGGAGAGCGACCTCGGCATCCTCGACTTGATCCAAGGTACCCTTTCTCTCTCTCTTTATTGTACGGTTCGTGTAAAGGTTGTTGGATGGGAGCTCACGTGCCGATTGGTGTGCTTTGCTAGTGTTTGTGGAGACTCTCGACAAGATCTTTGAGAACGTGTGCGAGCTGGACCTGATCTTCCACAGCGACAAGGTGCACTACGCGCTGGACGAGATCGTCATGGGCGGCATGGTGCTGGAGACCAACATCAACGAAGTGCTGACCGCTGTGAACGAAATGAACCGCCTCGACAACGCGTCCACGAAGCGCTCGCTCCCGGGCGCGATGAAGAAATAATGCGGACTCTCATGTAAATGAATGAACGAATGAATGGGGGCGTTAGGTAAGCACACTCGATCACTGGAGCACAAAGGATTTGAGGGCATCGCAGGTTTGAATACATTCACGATAGTAGCGTTAGTAGTTGCACGACTTGACTTGCTTGTTGGTGTTTGTTTCCCATTTTCATGCGGTTATGCGGCTTCATCTATCGAGCTCTTCAGGTTAATGCACGCCTAGACTCTTCCCATGTGGCTTTTCCAAGTCTGCGTCTAAATTAACATGCCCTTCTTGCCGCTCGCCTTGCCGTCCGAGCCGGTCATTGCAGCGAGCAGCTGAGCCTCTTCGGCGCGCTCGCGCTGCTGCTTCTCCTGCTCGGTCTTAGCGGCTTCTGCGGCGGCCGCAGCGGCGATCTCGTCGTCGGCAGGCAGCGTGCCGCCGAGCCCGACCACCAGCTGCTCGAGCACCTGCACCTTTTCGGTCAGCGCCTCGCTCTCTTTCGTCGCCTGCTCGTACTTCTGCTTGTAGGACACGAGCTGCGACGAGAGCGAGAGCGTCAGGAACGCAATGCCGATGTTGAACACGTTCAGTTTCTGCGTGCGCAAATGCGACACGAACGACGTCGGGTACTCTAATACACAAGAGGAAGTGGGAAAGTGATACATGGCATTCAAATGATGAGATGCTGTGGGCACTGAAAGTCGTAGAGCCTCGCAGACTGCCGCGCAGCGCCACTGCGATGATACACAGTCCTAGAGTGACAATAAGATCAGTCATAGAAATGAAAGGCGCACCTTGTCGAGGCGCAGCAGCGCGCGTGGAAAACTGGCGGAGGCGACGGGCGGCGAACATCATTTTGGGCGAAGAGCTTTCTCTTTTGGGCTTTGCTTTGGCGTTTGCTGGTCAAAAAATGACAGCACACTGACACGGCGCGTGCTCGCAAGATAATTGGCATCAAAAATAGCGTTGACCACGTAAAACAAACTCCCATTTCCGCTTTTTCAGCTACGACCTACTGCACTGATTTAGGTACACCACACTATTTAGGAGCGTCCATCGCTTCCATGTGACGAGCCATTTGTGTCACGTACTGGCGGAACCGATGCCGCTGACGCAGCGCCAGCAACTCTGTTTGTACTTCTTCGAGCGCGTCGATCGACAGGTAGCGCTGCAGCTCCGCGCTCTCGAAGATGCTAGAGCCAAGCGCATTGTGGAAGATGGCTATGTTACAAAACGAACAATAGACGCCATGAGTTCATGCATGCAATCAACCAACAAATCCAAGAGCTACGAACTACGAACAGATGGAACGAACAGACACATGGCACACACCTTGGATGTAAACTGGGATGCGAGGCGAGTGCAGGATCTGGTACAGAAACTCCCACAGATTCCGCTGTCGATAGTGCACGCGCTTTGGGCCAAAGTAGCTCAGCACGCCGCGCGTGATGGAGCACGCAAACTGTTCAATGTCCCGGATGCACGCGTCCTGCGGTGCGCAACACGCATCGACAAAGAAATCGCACACTGCATCGCAAATCTCTTGCGTCTGTTTGCAAAGCATAATGAGCAACACCAGGATGTGTGAGTCAACAAGGAAACAAGGAGAGGGCTATTGGGTGCAACGTACCCGGTGGTCGGTCTCCAAGAGAATGCTTCCGAGGCGCAGCGTGTGCCAGTACAGAGAGAGCTGGTCAGGAGCGCGCGAGCGGATGAGCACGTTGGGAAAAAACTTGAGAACATGTCGTATCAGCGCCATGAACTGGATGATCTCGTCAGAGACCGCGTCTACATTGCGCTGGTCTTGACAGAATGCGACAATGTTCTGCTCGCCCGCCTCCATGTCCTGGACTGGTTGATCGCAGATCTTTTGCCGAAACACAGAAAAGAGAGTCTGGTATCGCACAAGACATTCAAGCCGTGAGTTTGAGTATGACCCAGTAACGTACAGATTGATATGGCGCATACCAGTATCATCTGCTCAATTGTATCAGCAAACGCGGCGTTGTCCTTCTCCTTGATAACGATCACCGAGCAGCACTTGAGAATGTCGGCCGAGATCGTCTCCGTGTACCACCTCAGAATCAGATCCACCATCTCGCGCTGGATGTGCACGCGGCTCCCATCGAGCGCAGGGATGACGTTCAAAAACAGCTGCACAGCGCTGGTCCGGCACTTTGAATCTGCCTGATGATGGTGCACGATCGACGCGCCGACAAGAGCCCAGATCTGGTCGATTAGCGCGAGCGCTTGGGTGGGCTCCTGGACGCCGCTGATCGCTCGCCCCAGCAACCCGATCGCACGCGCGCACTCTTCCGATGAAGCGCTCTGCATTGCCGCGGTGATCGGTGTGAGCACTTCATTGCAGAACCCAGCGAACTCTATCAAGGTCATGGTGTAGCATAGGATAAGCAACATTGTCAACATTACCCAGGCAGAACACAGTGTCCGAGTGTACAAGCGAACAATCGACTCTACCTGCATTTGAAACCCCATCCATGGTGTGGAAAGTAGCTTCAAGCAGATCGCCGCGTGCAGCGTCAGGGACCCCAGGAGGTGATGCCGCACTCAGAGCGAGAAGTGTCTGTAGCAACTTCGAGCGGTCACTGACTTCGGTGTACTTGCTGATGCTTGGGCAATTGCTGAGCAGCGCGTGCGCTGCAACTGGGAACGACGACGGGAAATGAAGACCACGGCACAAATCGAGCGACGCCTCGATATACGTACTTCCTGGTAACACCATCGCCGCGCTAAACGAACGTAGATATCTACAAATTGGGAGCGAAGTTAGATACCAGTACACCACGTTACTGAAAATAGTTAAAGACTGTGCTCGTACCTTGCAATGCCGTTGATGATCAGTGGGTGCATAGGCAATCTGTGGGCATTGTTCAGAACCGACTGGAGGAGCTGAATGCCCTCGGATGACTGCGATACAGCAGGCTCCTCCTGATCGCTATCCGAATCCGAATCAGACGAGTCGATGTCGAAAAGCTCGATCATGTACTCGAGAAGGAACAGGATCGCGTCGATTAGCGCGATGTCGGCCGACGTGTAGAGCAGGTCGATCATACTTTTCACGCACGAGTGGTAGTTGCCAACGCGCTCGCCGTGAAGCCCCGGCCATTTTGAGAACAGACTCAGCAGCGTGTCGGCGATCTCTCTGTGCGGAGGAAGAACCAAATTCAGCCAGTTGGTAAAGAGGACAGACAACCTGAAATCTCCATATTCAAATTGCAAAGCAAACATACCTGCGGATACTAGCGATGCCTTCGATCTCGCTATCGTCACTTGTAATCTGCTGCGCATCCACAAACCACGCTGGGTATCGGCAGTGGTCAATGAGCGCGCTCACGAGTCGTCCAAGAAGCGCGAGCACGTGCTCCTGCTCCGCAACGCTCGTGAGCAACTGCCAGAGCGACCCGCTCTGCGTGCTCTTGTCGAGAAAGAAGAACCAGAACTCGAGCGTCGGCTCTGCCACGTCGATGTCTTTGTGCGCCGAGCAGCTCAATAAATATTCCAAAAATGCCGAGCTGAATGAAACGGACTCGGTACCACAAGTATGATTCACCAGCAGCTTCTTCCTTTCGTTCATCTCGGGCGAGAAGAGGATCGCCGTGTGGTTGATCGCCAAGGAGCACGCGATCCGAGAGAGCCCACGGCAGATCGTCGCGTGGCTGCCGTCCGCATCTGCAATGCTGGCAGCAGACGAGGACTGCTGGTCGAACACCGATCTCGTTTGCAAAAGATGATGCGCAGCATAACAAACCGCCTCTGAGAGGCTCTCGCCCCCAATCTCCTCCGATGGCGTGCTCGCGAAGGCGTCGGCGACGATTTCTGCAGCTAGCTACATCAGATTTAGCCACATGAGTCAGTTGATCAGTACAGCAATGGACGCATATCACTTTGGCTTATCAATGCATACCTGTGATAGTTCTTCATTGTCACAGACGGCTGCACCAAAGAGTGCCTCCAATAGACCACTAAAAGAGCAAGCGAAGAGATATCAGTTAGCCCTTGAATAGTAGATACATAATGGACAAGCATTGTGCTGTGGGGACTAACCCAGAGTAGAGTTTGATAGCGTCCAGTCCAAAATCTTCCTGCGCCACGATACAGCCAATGAGCCAGTTCTCTATACAACGCAGAGCATTCGTATGTGCCTCTGGACTGCACTTGAAAGCAACAGACACATTCAGACATGAGCGAGCGATTAGAGAGACTGTGTGAGTACTTTCATGGACTAATCATCAGCAACCAGAGTGCAGGTGCAAATGCAAATGCAACAACTAAAGTTTTCACCCACATGCTGGAGAGAACCGTGCGAGCGAAGAACAGCACGTGCTCGTATTCGTGCTGGAAGATCGCGACTACCTCCTGGAGCTCCTCGTGGGTCCACAAGTGCATGGAACCTACGATTTGGTGCGGAATCGCTCCAACCACCTCTTCAAACTACAGTAGCACCATAAGCAGAAATGAGTCAGGGTTGCATAGCCAATGCATCCATCACAAAACGCGGCGTGGCTTTAGCCTATGCATCCATCCATACCATGATGGCACCCATTGCGCTTTTCTGGACAATGCTTGCGTCCACGAGCTGCTGCAAGTCGTTCTTCCACGTCGCCCACTCTCTGCACGTCTTGACAATGATGTCTGCCACGATGACGCACGCCACGCGGAATGCGGCAGGTGTCAGCGCGTTCTTGTCGCTCGTGCACGCGGTCCCCAGTAATGATAGAAGTGTCTGCACGAAAGAGGAAGTGTAGCCATCCAGTCGATAACATGCACATACACATAACGCAGTCAGAAGAGCCCCTCTCCATCACCTCGCATTCATCTACTTGTTGAAGGAAGGCAAGGTACCAAACGCCGTGAAAGGTTGCAATCTTACATCGCGCACAAAACGTTTCTGCTGCGTAGTCATGCGTATCCACTCCTGAGAGGTCTTGAGACGCACGATCTGCATCGCAACGAGCACTGGCGCAGCGAGCACGCGGCCGTTCTCGCGCGGTGGCTGCTGCAGCACTCGAAGCGCGGGCTGCCACGCCTCGTCGCTGCTCTGCAGCGCCATGAGCCACGCGTTCGCCTCTTTCTGCGCTACGCTGCCGGGCGCGCCCTCGAAGAGCTGTCGCGCGCACGCGACCAGCTGCTGTTGCATGTCCATTGCCTCCTCCTTCTCTCTCACACACGCTCTCTTGTCTCTCTCGGTCTCTCTTAGTTGCTAGCTTCTCCCCTTGCCACTTGCTCACGCTCGCTCGCTCGTTCGGATCCGCTCGCTCGCGAGCGTGTGATGCGCCAAAAAGCAGGCTGGGGTGCGAGGGTATAGTGAAATCAAGATATTTGCAGCGCCGTTTACCATTTGGGCAAAGACGGGGCATCGATACAAGGGTATAGCGAAATCAAGATATCTGCATTGGCGGTTAGTCGGGTAACCGGTCAGTGAGTGAGATCCGCACTTTCCGCGCGTTTTCTGGTTCGGCCCACATACTCAACCCAGATCTTTCCTTGGATGTAAATGTAGAGCGCCATGTAGGTGATCATGTGGAGCGCCTCAGCCGTTTGACGCCAGCCGCATTCACTTGAACCCGCATTTTCAGTTTGCGCTTGTGGGGCGGAACAAAAAACAACACGTGACGCAAAATGGTGGACATCCAGATGCTCGGTAAGTGCATGTGCATGTGCGCGCACGCGTGTGTGTATGTGGCATGTATGCTGCTGGTGATGTTGCGATGGTCGTATCATTGTGTACATGTAAAGACCTCTATCGGTATGCCTGTGTGTGTGTGTGTGTGACCATTCTTCCTGTGCTGTAATAATGTGCTTCTGTTGCAGACAAGGCGCCTGGCGAAGGGCTGCATGAGTTTGGCGCGCTTAACACTTTGCTCTTCGTACGTGGCTCTATGCTGATCTTGACTACAAGCGAACGCTCTGATGTGGTGTGCATCCTGCTAACGATTGGTATTGCTTTGTACTACGTATGACCAGGTGATCATCCTGGGGCTCTGCATCGTGTGCGCGTACCTGATCAAAGAGTATCGGTTTTACTATCTCCCCGAGTCTGGCGCCGCGATGCTCGTGGGGCTCATTGTTGGCATCTGGTGCGCAGTCACTCGTGCAAGTACGTATTGCGCTTAGTGGTGTGCACGCGTTTGACTGACCGTGACTGTGTGGATATTGCTGTCTCCCAATCATAATAGCGCGCGTCTTTTCTTCCCGAGTCGGAAAGAAATGGAGTTTCTACGGTTCAATGTAAGTGCCTTTGTTGCGTTCGGCGTTCGTCCTCCCCACTCAGTCAACCGTTTTGATGCAATTCCGTTTGCCGTGTCTATCTTTTGTAAACGTAGAAAATCATGTTTTACTTTCTGCTGCTGCCGCCGATCATCTTTGAAGCCGGGTATTCACTGCATCGGGTAATGACGACACGCTGGCTTTGATTGATAGCGCGATACTCCGCTGGGCGATGTACTCTGAATGGAAATGACGGCGATGCTGACTCTTGCTTTGTTGCTTGCTTATGGCGATACAACTATCAAATGACAGAAACGATTCTTCAACAACTTCAAGTACGTTCGTCGCCACGTGGAGACCGAATCACACTCACTGGGCAAATAGGAATACTGACTGAGTTTCTGACTCTTGCTTATGTGGCGCTTGTGCAGTACGATTCTGCTGTTTGCAGTGCTCGGGACCATGGTGTCGACCTTCATCATTGGCTTTCTGACGTTCTATGCGGGCAAGGTGAGCTGGCAATCGGCTTTATTGGAGGATGTGAATTCTCGTGGGGGTTGCTTAATTTGTGTCTCTATTTGCCTGTCGCGCGCATGCAGCTGGGGTGGATTCAAATTGACACGTCTTCGCCTCTAGAAGCGCTGCTGTTTGGCGCACTGATCTCGGCTGTCGACCCTGTGGCGACGCTCTCGATCCTCGGCAATCCGGAGCTGAACCTGGACCCACTACTCTATAGCCTCGTGTTTGGTGAAAGCGTCTTGAACGACGCAGTTGCGATTGTGCTCTTCAACACGTTTCTCAAGGTATTTTGTGGCTACAAATCACTTGTACGTGTACGCCTAACGATCTAACCATTGTCTACTTCTCCATGTGCTCAGTTCGAGGAGTCTGGAAGTGAGTTCACGTATGGTGCTGTAGCGTCGTTGATGGTGGAGTTTGCGTTCATATCGCTTGGATCTGTCGCGTGTGGAGTTGTCACCGGGTACGTCCTGTCACGAGTTTGCCTTCTTAACATGGATAGGGTCGTGAGCTATATTAACATTGCTATCCAACTGTTATCAAACTGCACATTTTGTAGGCTCGGGTGCTCGTTCATGTGCAAGAACACCAACATCAAGGGCTATCCAGCGTACGAGATCACGCTGCTCTTCCTCTTTGCGTACGGCTCGTACGCGCTCGCGGAAGTGATGAAGCTGTCAGGAATCATGTCGCTGTTTTTCTGCGGAATCACGATGGCACACTACAACTCCTACAACCTGTCGAAGCCGTCGCAAGTCACTGCTGAGCACATCTTCAAGAGTTTTGCGCTCGTCTCCGAATTCTTTGTGTTTTTGTACATGGGCATGGGCGTCTGCGCGGGTCAATTCGGCAGATGGGATGTTAAGTTCATCATTCTCGCGATCATCTTCTGCCTTGTGGCGCGGTTGTTCAACACATTCCCGTTCAGTTGGCTCGCGAACTTGGGGTGTGTGCGCTTGCTGAGCGAGTTACTGTAGCTGCTGACGGTGTACTGACTCATTCTTGTTATCATTTGATAGGCGAACGACCAAGATTCCGATGAAGATGCAGATTGTGCTATGGTTTGCTGGGTTGCGAGGCGCCATCGCATTCGCGTTGTCCCAGTACGTCACTTGTCGTGCTTGCTTATGAGCATTGGAACGAAGGCGAGCTTGACACTGATTCTTTCAAAATGCAATCAATAGGAACATGCCAGGACCGAACCAAGACCTCTACGTCACGACCACACTTTCAGGTGAGTATTCATTTCACTATGTGGTCTTTCTGATACCGAGTGTGTATATTAACTTTGTCTTTGTTTTGCGCAGTGGTGATCTTTACGACAATCATCTGTGGAGGACTCACTGAGCCTCTTCTCAAGTACACGAAGCTCAAGGTAAGCGATTCAATTCGCTGCATTATTTGGTTAAATTACATCTTTAAATCACTGAATGAAACTCCATGCTGCTGATTCACCATTCTTTAGCGAGACCGTGAGGCAACAGCGAACGAGGATCACGAGGACGATGAAGAAGAACTCGGCTTGCTGGGCGAGACGGTATGCTTGAGACTGGTAGAGGCACAACGAGGGTTGTTCAGTTGGAGCTCTAACATTGTATTGTCATTCATGCAAACTGTTTAGAATTTGGATCATCATGGTGGAGTGAACCGAGGAGACGAGGAAAGTGACGAGCGCGGGGGTGGACCTCGCCTTTTTCGACGAAATGTCATTGCGACGAATGATCTGCACTCGTTTTGGGGCAATGTAAGCAACTATTGTGGAATGAAGAACACTGATTTGTGTCGGTAGCTTACTAACGATTGATATTATGGTATGTGTAAACGCTTGAAGGTGGACGAGAAGTATCTCAAGCCCGTGTTCGGCGGATCAAGTCACCAGGTATACGCGAATTCTACAGCTTGGGTTGTTTGGTGGTTGCAATTCTGTTGCGGTCATTCTAATATCGCTTGTATTGCGTTGCTTCCTTGTTCAGGCGGTTCGGCAAGGGTCTGCATCCAGTCGAGACAAGCGTCAGTCTATCGATGCCCATTAGCAGCACGTGGCATCACAAAATTCACGCGAAGCGAAGGTATTTGCTGTCTTCGAGGGTGACCTGTTTGAACTACTGAACTTGCTCATCGACAACAAAGCGCAATGCCAAACCAAATTCTATCAGGTAAAGAAAGATTTCTGTCTTGTGCTAAATGATGGGTGGTTTTCATAAATCGGATTTGGCGTGCGATGGATCAAGCAAGCAGCTGATCGACTCGAGAAATGGGATAGTCGGTAAAAGAGTGATCTAGTGCGCACCCGTTGGCGACGCTGAGCGAAGAATGTCCGTGTCTTCGCGTGGCGAAAGCGCATCGCCTTTCAAGTGATTCTTCTTCTCTTTCTTCTTGCTGGCTTGACGCTCGCGCTTGTCGGAGGACTTGCCGTCTTCGGTCTTGGTCTTATCGCTATGCTCCTGATGGTGGTGCTTCTTCGGAGCTGACGAGTCTTTTTGAGCAGGTCCAACGCTGTTGCTTTCACTGTACCGAAAGTCTACTTGGCTATTAGTATCTGATGTGGCGCGAGAAGAAGACACAGATTGGCGACTCGAGTCCTCGCCGCGTTCACTTTTGTCCGACTTTCGCGGCGTTTTCTGCTCTTTTGTGCGGCTTCCTTTCGGTGCTTTGCGAGGATTCTCGTCCTGTTGAAGTCGAAAGAGCCCAGCAAAACATTCGAGTGAGTGACTGGCTGCCAAGTGCAACATATACTTCATGAGCGTTGGGCTCACCACATTCTGGCAGTGGTCGTCAAAGCAGAAGAACTTCTTCAGGTTTGGGTCTGCGTGGTGCTTGAAAAACTCGACCGGGCTATTGAGGTCGCAGACGCGCGTGATGTACGTATCAAGTAGCAGACGGCGTTCTTCGAGGAAGTTGTGCTCAAGTGCGCTGCCAAAGAGCGAGCGCAGTGCGTCGCGACGGTGCTTGACAAAGCCGATCCCCAAGAGCTGCGCGCCGAGCGATACCTTCAAAGCTCTAAAATGGCGCCATCCAACCAGCAACAGAACGCCAGCCGTCAGTCAATCAATCACCTCAGAGCTCCTTATCGTGAAGATTGAAAAGAAAACAAAAGCGTACTCATTGAGCATGTCAAATTCGGAGAAGCGATGCCAGACGTCCCACTGCTTGGCGAGTCTGCGCGCAGCCGTCTTGCTGAAAAGCTGGCAAGAGCACGTGATCAAGTATTCCTGTTCAACGGCAAGCAACAATTCCATTAGGAAGTGAGATAAACTCCAACTTGGTTGGTGCTCCGCCAAGACCAGAGAGTCGCGTACTGCGTGTTTGCCTCCGTCGTGGGTTCGGAACTTGACAACGCGCGCTTGGAACGAGAACTCGTTCTCCGCCTGCATATTCGCGAACCGAGGCGTCCGCGGTCCATCCTTCGCATTCTTGAGCAGCAGCTTCATCCACTGCTTCTTGACTTCATCACTGGGAGCAGCCAGGTAGTGGCACTCGTCACCGCCAGCGCTAGTTCTAGCTAAAGCCTTGTTGCTGCTGCCGGTGCTGTTGCGCACATAGAAGCAGAATGGCGTGTCATCCACATTGACGCCGTGGTTCGGCTCGCCTGGGATGGGTGTCACGATGTCAGCGCCGACGAGCGGTAGACTCCACTGCACGCAGTACTGCGAGCGGTCCGTGAACGCCACGAGCTTGGCGGAGATGTCGTCAAGCTTGAGGAACACAGTCTGCCACACTTTCTTGGCGCTCTTGTCGTTTGGCGACACGGCGAGAATGAAGCCCTCCATGGGTTTCAGATCAGCTGAAGTTGATTGAGTTGTCTGTGCCGTAGGATGGAGATTGAGCACTGCCTGGAGATGAGAACACAGGCTGATCGCTAATCATGATGAACGTGGTCTCCACTCCAAACTTCAAGGTTGCTAGCTGTCTCCGATCAGATGCTATTATGAGACGGATTGACTAGGTTTGTTGGATCGGCGAATCCTGTCAGCTACCTCCTATTATTAATGTGTGGACCTTGGATACGTTCTTTGTTCCTGCAGTTGCTGCTATTGAAGCGTGTCTGCCGCTGCTATCCGCTACCTCGACGCAA
>JALBZZ010000493.1:0-23335 GCA_038051095.1 Globisporangium irregulare
CATTTAGTAGGGGTATAATATATTGGAGGTGCCGGTATTTCGAAGGAGGACTGTAGTTGGTACAACTCTGACTCGGAATCCGAGCGTATTCGAGCCATTAATGGCATCGTCAGCCGACCACTCTGGATGATTCGATTCAATCCAGACAAGTATACTAACGCCGACAGCAAACCCGTTGAATCTCTATTTAGCACAGATTTGACTCTGAAAAGTGAATCCAGATTCAATGATGCTATGCAAGAACTTAATGATCACATTCAAAAATGCATCGATACCGAGCCAGACAACTTTGAAGTCGTCTTTATGCGATACACTCTTCGAGAGTAATTTTGAATACATGATTGCTTTGTATTAATTATTTTTTTCGAACCTCTCGGAGAACATTGGACTGACGACACGATCATGGACTGGCGACACGATCTTGGGTTCGCTTCACGATCCTGTGCTCTCTCCACGATCCCCGGACGTGCGAGAAGCATCATTCTCGGATTTGTCAATAATAACCATGATGACTTGTGGAGGCATGACGAAGCAGAACAAGCCGTGCCGCATTACCTGGGACTTGGACAATTTGGGCTATTGTCGGTTCCATTCTCCATACGCTTCTCAATGCCTCGGAATCGCGCGCTCCACCGGTCTTCGCTGTCGCATCACTTGGGATCTCACGAATTCTGGTTTCTGTAGCTTCCACGTTGGTCAAGACCCTCTCTACGCTTCTCGCCAATGCATTGGATGGGCATCGACTAGAGGGCGCCGCTGCCAAGTGACTTCAGGGCTCAACGCTGCCGGCTACTGCTCAGTTCATCGTCCACGCGTCGCCGCTGCTCTGGTATGCCAGGGGACTCTTCTGCGCTCGAGGGCGCCATGCTCGAATGTAACCAAGCCGGGATATGCGTACTGTTGCGCTTCCCACGATCCAGGCATGCCGTACTACAGCCCCAGTTTGTTCAAGAGCGAGATCTTGACACGCGACCTCCTGGAAGATGATGTCGTGGCGCGCTACAACGGCAGGGATCTGTATCACGCCGATCCGCTTGATTTGGCCACGCCTGGCTGGGTCGAGCTAGATCATATCCTGGAGAAGCAGTGCTTTTCCTACGCGTTCCACTTTTTGGACTTCCAAGATGACGAAGAGAAGACGCAAGTCGCTGCAATCGTTCGGGAGGAAGTTGTGAACGAGGTTCCAAACCTCTGTCTCACCCGAAGAACGACCAACAGGATCAAGGGCGCAGCCGTCTTCAACTACCTTGATGACTCTCTAACGGGCCACGTTGGTCATCGCGGCAACGGCGCTACATTTGTCGCCTACATGTTGGCCGAGACACGCGACAACACGCGCTTGGGACGACGTACAACTCGGAAGATTTCTCAAGAGATGGGATCCGCGCTCAAGGTCTGTCAACGCAAGCTCGCTGCCGAGGGCGAGACGCCGGTTTTGGATGCGCTCTCTCAGGAACTCCAAAACATCTACGTGACGATGCAACTCCACACCGGCACAAGACGTCGATCCAGCCTATAAAGGTTCCACAGATCGACCAGCGTCATCTTATCAAGCAAAAAAAACTGGCTCCTTTTGAGGAAAGGGGCCCATTTCCGCTTTTCGGGGGCTGAGACAGCTCGACGCAAGCAACCAGTTTCCAACCGCCTTCGTGTTTTGTATGCCATCGTTATTAGTTAGAGTTTTTCCGCTTTCTTTGGCTAATATCACTAAAAATGAATTCATGTTTACCTCCGCTCAAACCTATGCCAGTCAGCTCGCTAATGATCTGACTAAGATTACTCTAACTGAGTTCTTTATCAATATTCATTCTCAGTTTTATTCCGATCAAGATATTTCATTTATGGAATACTTCTTGGAACTAACTGAACATAGTATTCAATCGCAGGTTCGTTGTATGGTAAAAAAACCCAAAGATGGCATATCGTTTTATCAGATCCAGACACATGATAAGGGTTTGAGCGAAAAATATATGAAGGCAGTGACAGCAATAGAGCGCGCATTAGAACACGATCGCTGATACAATGCTAAATACCATGCAGCCTCTTCTGCATCAAATGAATATTCTGTCCAATACCTTATCGACATTCTACTACATTTAAACAGTATGAGCAGTATTTCCAAGCGTGTTGATTTTAATAGATTGGTTAGACAGTTTTGCGATGGTGTAGAAAGTATCCTAGATAAAGATGAAAGTCGCGTCAACCTTTGTTTAAAAAGCAAATCCGAATGGAGAGCTAAAAGACATGCAAACAGAATTGCGATTACGGGTTCTGGAGGTAACTCTCAATTCAATTCGATTATGAAATACTTACCAATAATTATCCTCGTTCTAATTCTTACATTGATAGTTGGAATGCACTATGAAAAGATTGTTAATCCATTTCCATTCATTGCTGTCATTATAGTTCTCGCAGCGGTCAGTATTAATGATTATAAGAAGAAGAGCTGCTGATAGCCGTGCGTTTGTTAGTCGCCACAAAACAAATGAGTATTAATTTTTATGAGCTATCAGATAGATTCTTACGCGCTTGCCTAGTTCTTGGTGGGGCTGATCGCACTTTCTCGAGGGCTTCATCGGAGAACTTCGATTGGTGCTTACTATATTTTTTTGTGGGTTTGACGGGAGGCGGTGGGTTCTGAGCATTCTTTCTCGGCCTTCCCCTCTTGGGTTTCTGGGAAATCGGGAGCTCCTTCTCTGGAGATGGAGCGTGGCGTTTTTTGGACGATAGTGAGCTCTGAGCATTCTTTCTCGGCCTCCCCATCTTGGACTTCTTGGACTTCTTGAATTCCTTGGGTTTCTGGGGTCTCGGGGTCCCCCGCTCTGGAAGTGGAGATGGAGAATGGTGCGTTTGGAACGGCGACGGCCAGTTCGAACGTTGCAAACGTTCGAACTGCGATGGAGTCGGGGATGTGGGGAGCCAATCAATGTCTGGAGTTGATGGTTGGGGAGAAAATGTCTCGCAGCCGGGAATCCACGGAGTGGGTGGAGAACTCAATGTGCTTCTTGGAGAAGAAAACGTGCTTCTTGGAGGAGCGAATGGGCTTCCTGGAGGGGTAAATGGGCTTCTTGGAGGAGGGCTGGGTTGAGCTAGTGGAGTACTTGGAGGAGTCCACTCTCCTAAGGAAGCAGTAGATCGAACGTCGTCTTCGACTGCTGCCGCTTGAGGTTGGTCGATGCTTTCTTCACTCGGAAGGTATCCGAGTGCAACACACGCTTCGCGAAACTTGTCTCTCTTGGGCACTTGGTGCGCGCTTGGACGAACCACTTTCTTGGGAGCATCGTCTTCTAGAGGAAGGCCTTCGCGCAGATGATACATTGCTTCTTTGAACCCTTCGTACAAGCGCTTCTCGTAGCCGTTGTCACTTTTCCCTTTGTTGGTTCTTCTGTCATTGGTCGGCACGAGCAACACGCCACGCACTATTTCTTCGCCTTCGATTCCTGCGAGCTGTTGTTCAAACGCACGCCACTGAGCTGCCTTGATCCTCACTTGCTTGAACTCTTCGAAAGACTTGAATACAAACATCGTGATGCGTCGGCTTGAATGCAAATTGCAGAATGAGCAACCGACTGGCTGTCGCACAAGTAGGTTCAAGGCTTTACTATTAAAACCTCGATAGTACTTTGAAATTTTGATAGTAGAGTGAAATCAACGGTACTACAGTAAGGTTAAATGTAGTACAGTGATAGGCAACATAGTACAGTAATGCGTGGAGGAGTACCGTGACTAGTAATATAGTACAGTGATACGAAGTGTAGTACAATGACAAGTAAAGTAGTACCATGATTTTAAATTTTAGCTTAAATTGATATCCGTGTATATCAATATATCAGCATGATGTCGAACATTAGTACTAATAAAACGATCTGTAGATTTTTTGATAAAAATGGAACATGTAAGAAAGGCAATGATTGTGGCTTTCTTCATGAGGCGCCGAACAAAAGAAAAAACAAAGAACACAGTAATATTCACTCCATTCGATAGAGAGGTTGATTTGCATATGGTTGTTGATGCAGTTCATGACCGAATGTCGGTGCAGCTATGCAAGTGTGACGTGGGCATATTTACTAACGTATTTTCTGATTTTAAGCTATGGGAACTTCATGATCTAGTTCTATAAGAAATCAGCGAGAGGTCGATTGAACACTTACTGAAGCCATGGCATGGGAATGTTAAAATCAAAGGTACTCATTTGATTTGCGATGATTCAAAGTCATGGAAGCGAGAAGCCAATACATTTAACATGATCATTGAGCGTCTTTGTAAGTATTTTGGAGTAGATGCAAAAGCTACTAGATGCAATTGGTACAATTCCCATACTCAACACAAGCCACTTCATCACGACGCTGCAGCATTTGATAAAATTAAATCAGCCAAGCAAAACATTACAATAGCTCTTAGTCTGGGTCAAACAAGAGAGATTTTTCTTCAGAAAGCCAAGTCTGCAAGCTCTAAAGAAACCAAAGACCATAAAGGTGTGTTCTTGAGTTTTCCCGCGACCGATTCGTCAATGTATGCTTTCACGAACGATGTAAATATTAATTGGAAGCATGGAGTACACGTTGGCATCAAAGAAGATGATAGAAGAAAGGAATCTAGAATCAGTATTATTATCGTGCCGGTCGCCAGTCCGAGAGTACTCGTGGGGTACGGAGACTGGAGTCGCCACGACGGGGTCTCCGGCCACGCCCCGAGTCCAGTCAAAGGACTAAAGAAAGCGCTGAAGAAGCGAGCTACCGTGGTGCCTGTCGACGAGTACCGGACAAGCAAGCTGTGCTCGGATTGCCACTCGCCGCTCGACCAAGCGCTTCTACTGACGAAGTCGAGAGACAACAAAGTCGTCTTGAAGAAAACCAGAAACGTTTTGCGCTGTGCCTCCAGTGATTGCAAGGCGAACTTCTGGGACCGAGACGTCAATGCTGCGCGGAATATCATGTCGCTACTCAAGTGCAAGCTACTGGGATTGGGAAGAATGGAGCCTTTCTGTCACGGCTAGCTCTGTCAGCGAAGAAGAAGAAGAAGAAAAAAGCGTGTGCTGGAAGAAGCTTGCTTTGTTCCAACACATACGGTTCAGAGAAATATCTACGGGCATTTCGATGATGGTAATCCGTATACAGGGTAGCGAGTCACGCCCGGCGAAGTCGGGCACAACTACCTTGTACCCGAAAGTGTCATGATTGACTCACTTTCTATTCTAACAAAGCTAGCTTTACCCTCTCACTGATCCACCAATAGCGCAGTGGCTCATGTCATTTCAGCGCGACTTGCATTCAATCAAGAATGTATGTCACTGGTTCTCCAATGACGCAGTGACACGTGGCGTGCATCACAAATCTGATTCAATGTTGAACATGTATTTTCCGCCAATCAATGAAGTGTCACTGATCTACAAATGGCCCCAAGAGAAGCCTCCCTCATTCAGAAAGATGGAAGCGACAGACAACGCCATGGAGGAGAATTTCAAGCAGTTTTGGGAGAAGGGCTATGTCGTAATTCCCAATGTCGTGTCGGCCAACGTGATCGAAGCAGTGCTGCGGAAGGTTGAACGACTGAAGTATGTCTCCGTTTTCAAGCAAGTATTTGGAGAACGGTTCGACAATCGCCGGATGCAAGCTGCATTCCCGATCGCCAGCAAGGAGTTCATGAACCTGAAGATCCAAGTGAGGCGACACGTGATCAGCAAAACAGACATGCGATGGGAGCCCAAGAATTGGCTCGTGCTCAAGAGCCTTCCTGGAAGTGATGAGCAAGAAACCCACCAAGACTTCCCGAGCTTCGAAACCTCTCGCGCTCTCAGAAAGTACCAGACGATCCAAGCCGGACTCATGATCGGACTCATGCCAAACACCAAGTTGATCGTGTTCGAGTCCTGCTTTCCTGTAGCCGACCCGAGGAAGCGTAAGATAATTACGTACGGCCCAGGAGACTGCGTGCTGTTTCGCGGAGATCTCGCGCACGCCGGAGCGCAATTCAGCGAGCTGAACTACCGCGTCCATACAACTTTGACCGTCAAGGGAATTGACTGGAACGACAACGCAACTGAAGCCGCGCCGACCCCAGTTTTCAAATGCAAGTATTGTCCGTTCCTGTCCGACACAAGACGCAAGATCGGCAATCACAGTCGGTTCTGCCCCAACAATCCAAAAAAGTCAAGAATCGTCGCGGAATACAAGGCACGGAACGACAAAGGTAAGACATGTGATATATGCCATCAGTATTTCCCAAAAGCAAACACTTACTACCAGCACCGGAGCCGCAAGCATGTGGCAAAGAGCTAATCTGAGCATAAAATAGCAAACGCCTTCAACTTAAGCATACCAATCATGACTTTCTTCTACACCCTGGATTCAATCTTTGACGTTTGCGAACGTATCGAGTTTATTCGAATCACTGGCTACACCCTTTACAGTCCAAATGCGATTGTTCAGAGGTTCTACGACGTCCAACCAATCAAACAGGCCATGGAAGTAGTTGGTATCTTAAACTATCACTTTGGAGACATTATGTTATGCCATGAAGCCAGCTACCGCGCGCGAAAGCTACTGACAATTGTGGATACTGTTGATCATGATGATGAAGAGTTCTCGATTAACAATGGATATTGGTTTATGAAATATGCATTGGCAAAGTCAGGACTGAAGAAAGCCGAAGAATGCGATACCAGAGTTCTTTGCAACTTGTACTGCGAAGATAATGAGTATGGAGAAACGATTTACTACCTTTCACTTCGCTACAGCTACGACTTAATCAAGAGTGTAAATGATTCGACCAGCGAAGAGCTTCAGAAATATGTGTTCCATTCTGCCCGCATTCAGAAGTGATTAGACTTGGGCAATGAACGAGAAGATTACTTGAATTAGTGATTGAAAGAGGAATGCGTCTTTGTATTTTTTTTTAAAATGAAGCGCGGCCGCGCGGATTATTATTCATGAAGGAAGTCATTGGACTGACGCGAGGACATCATGCGAGTCTTGCAACAGTAATTCTTGATCTCTAGGATCTCGAACACATCGATGAGGTTCTTGTCTTCTTCGTCCGATTCATTTTTGATTGCGCGCATTTCCTGAAAGAGACGATAGAGATGGTCGAGAAGGCATGATGCTCCGTGATGGATAATTCAAAAATGAATTGGCGTAGACAGTGCATTAATTGTCAATTCGATTGTGAATTAGTATAGACGGTGCATTAATTGACAATTCAGAATTGAATTGCGGTACATGATTCGACTGAACTCAAAATTGAGGGGTTTGGTTGTAAATATACAACCAAACATGAACGTCCACCAAGCTCTCACTTACGCCCCAAACAAATCTATTGTTCGGTTTCTCTTCAGTGCAAGCTATTGCAAGCGGTACCATGTGTTTGTTCCTATGATGAAGTCAATCTACCCTCACTTGAAAGAGTATGACATTGAAATTGTCTTCGTTGGGTCTGATAAGACTGAAGAAGCATTCGATACATACCGTCAAGATCATCCATGGCCTGCTATTGATTACAACAATGAGATTAGAGCTCAACTCAGAGAGAACTACGATATCAAAACTATTCCAGCTCTAGTGTTCGTCGATAAGGATGGCAATCTCATTATGGTCGAGGGTAGAACCCTTGTTGCGACCAAAATGATCAACGCGGATGATTCTTTCCTGGCAGCTAAAGAGGTTGCTCAATCGCTTCAGCTCGCTTCTCAAGATTATGACAGCGAGAATGAAGATTTCTAAGCGATCGGCAGACGCTTCATTCATTTTTTTTTGTTAATCCTATAACCTCGACTGTATGAAGTGTAGAGCTCTTGTCCGACTTTGATGGGCTTCATCACCTCGACATACAAGAGATGCTTCTCTCCTGAGCACTTGATAATCGCGCAGTTCTTGCGAGACTTGGGAATGCTTCTCTCTTCTCGGTTGACGAAGCTCGCAAGGCCTTCACCTTGAACTGGACACTCGATTCCATTAAAGAATTCTGATCCAACCGCGATTGAATACGAAGAGTTGATCGGCTTCGTCTTGGTCTTCGTTCCTGAAACCCACGTCACGATGTCCCCAGGCTGAAAATCTTTTAGAGCGAATACGCCGTTTCCGGCACCTTCAATGTTGGACGGACGATACTCAAGAAGAGGAAAATCGCATCCGAATACTCCATGGCTGTCCGCATCGTTTGTGGTAAAGTGGGCGTGCTGCGGTCTTGAAATGGCGCGCTTTAACGCCTTCTTCTTCGCTCTGTATCTGGCTTTATACTCACGTCGCTTGCGCCTTATTTCTTCAACGGACTTATTTTTTGTAAGAATCGTTACCGGTGCTTCATGATGACGCTTGCAGTGCTGACGCAGACTGTTCAACTTGCTGAGATCATAAGTCTTGGAGCACCCTTCATATGGACACGCGTACTTGTTGTTGTCAACAATAGCTGCCGTTGCCATTTTTCGAAGTCTTCGTCGTTCCGTGGAAAAGGAAAAATGACGGAGCTGGGATCATCTAAACTGCACATGCGATACAGCGGTAGTTCCATTTTTGTAACAAACCCGTTCAACGATCTGTATATCAAGCTTCATAGTAAAAGCTAATTTAATTTAGCTACGCGTGAAACAAATTTTTTTTTCTTACCTGGGAGTTATTTAAGTTTGACTACAATAATGTGTGTCTTCGGTTGGACTTGACCAGTTTAAGTAGACGACAGATGCATCTTCCATTTCTTACATTCCGCAACAGACTACCATCCGTCAAGACCCAAGTAAAAAGAAGGCTCGAAAAAAGAAAACGCGAAAGTGAGGAGGACAGCGACTTAACCACATACGACGAGGACACACGCAACGTGAAGTCGCGCACGGTAATGACCATGGAAATGGTCGCTCACTCGGCACAGCACGAAGACAACGCGCTAGCTACTCTGCAAGTGCGGCATCAGGGAGCCGCCTTTATCAACCTTACCGAGTTGAACAAGTTCCTGAACTCTATAAAGTCCTTGCTGTCAGAGGCACTGACTCTATCCGAAGTCGACCAACGCTGCGCGCCAACGTATGAAGCTCTCGAGATTTCGAATGAAGATCGCAATCTATTGAACGCCATCGCGCTCGGTGGTGAGCGCTTTGATATCAACGCCACTCAAGTATTGAAGCATTTCGGCGCGATTGGCAAAGACCAGAATGCAGTTCAAGTGGATCAATATCTTCGGAGTATCAACATTCTCGATAAGAAGAGCGAAGAATCAAGGTCGAAGCGCTATGGAATCGTCGAGCAAAGCGCGTACTGCAAGGTTTAACGGCTACAAGTGAAGTCGGAGATCCGAGATCGATACTACGACTCTACCATTCATTGGCTCAACAGGGACGCGCTCCACAAGGCTTTGGTCAACTGCAAACTCGACAAGTATTCCGAATACTTTGCCCATCAATGGCGAGTGTACGAGATGCTGAAGAATCACTACATGAATCGCGGACGCATTGAAGACTCTGATGGGCGGAACCAAGACAGCAATGGAACGCAAGACAGCTACGGAATTCAAGAAAGTCGGCGAATTCAAGGCAATCGGCGAATGCAAGACACTACGGATTTGATCAAATTCATTGAAGAATTCAAACGGGAACGCGCTGAAGAACGACGCGTCCATTGCGAGATTCTTGGAGCACTGAATGCCTCCAATGAAAAATTTGCGCGCCTGTATCGTGATCACGAGACCACCCATTTGCGGCTGACCGACATAGAAGCAAAGGCCAACAATCTTCAAGCTCACAGCTCCACGATTCTGCTGATTGCCAAGCAGACAATCCAAAATGCCGAACATCTCAATTGCAAGTTCGACGCTCTGAACGCGCCTCCTGCGGAGATCCAAGAGCCGGTCATATATGGATTTGCGATCACCAAGAAAATTGTCGATGGTGTCCATCACTTCGCGTGCATTAGAGGCAAGCAAGCGTATGTCGAGCTCCAAACGGCAAGCCACGTCAGCAACCATGGACGAGAAATGCTCGTTGAATTTACTCCGACTACGACCCCGTCCGCTGTTTCCCGTGGTATCTCCGAGGCCGGCTGGCGCCTGATGGAACGGTCTGTCTCGAATACGAACGAAATGTTCGCGAGAGTGCACAAAGAAGACATCGAGATATTTGCAGCTCGGATTGCAGAACTCGACAATGGGATCGCGACCATCAAACAAGAAGATGAAGCCCGCCACAAAGAAGCATTGAGCAAATGGTTCAATTCCGATAGTCTTGAACCACGACCAAAGCCGGTCGACATCGAATCAAGACCCGACGTTGAAGCTATACGCAAGAAGATTGCCATGATTCAAGCGCAAATCGACTCTCCAATCATAGTGCTGACCGCCTCGGATGTTCCAGTAACACTTGGATCTTCAACTTACACGTGGCAAGAGAACCCACACATCACGCTCGCCGCGTTCAACGAAATCATCAACGTTCGGCCGGAACTTCCAATCGACAGCGATGAAGTCGGTGAAGTCATCGAAATAGTCGATGACTTCGATGGGCTCGCAGAAGGTCAAGAATTGGTGGTAATATAGGCTAGAATTCGGTTTCCTTGCGTGATATCAATCAGTACAAGGAATTGTTTCTCGAGGAACCAGGTCGTTACGTTTAAACCGAATCCAACAAATCGTTAACCGATTTATGCGATATGGTCGCAAATGCTGAATACGATGAACGGCCAATCTATAAGCACACTCAAGAATTGTTTGATAATATTGTATCAACTAAATAAGTTTTGATCCAGCTTTATTTTTTTGGCTGGTCAAAAAATGAAAGAGATTTAGATCATACGAGTTTGTTGATCTTGTCGATTGCACATAACAATCAACATTTGAATGGTTGTGTTTGCGCTAGATATTTGAGATCGAGCCTGTATTAAAATGATAACTAGGAAGATAATCACAACGAATGTGATCACATGTGTCCAATCAATATTGCTAAAATTTGGATTCATATATGACTCCTGAGCTCCAGATGGTTTCGATTGTGATTCGGCAGGAACTGCCGATGGAGGACCTGATTGTAAAATACTATACTTTGATTGTGCTTCAACTGGGTGCTCATCGGAGAATACAGACATTGGCTGGACCTCAAATGTGTTTTTAATTTAGGCAGGTTCACCTTGAGCAATAGGTGTATTCACTATCGGCCCGGTTGGTAGCTCAGGACAAGATTCAATTATTGGCCTGCCTGGAAGCTGATGATACATGCTTGAAGATGGGGCTACTTTGATATCCTTGAATAGTTGATTTATGTCTCTATAGTAATTATCAATATCATATGGGTCGGCCCAACCGGAAAACATGGTTACAAGTCTCGCGTCAATGCCTTATTTGAGTCAAAAGAAAGAAATGCATTGTTTTGTTCAACATATGGTGAAGCTCACAAAATCTATAGCAATGCTAGCTATACTTAATATGAGACATGACTTGCCTTTGACTGAGCATGAGACAAGAAAAATCCACCCATTAAAAATGGACCAGGTCTTCTTAGGTAATGGTACGGTAGAGCTAGGTATATAAATGTGATGTTGTGATTGGGTTAAAGAGAGCAAAATTCAGTTTAACCATACGCAACGCTAGAAGAAGATATAGCAAAGCTAAACAATCATATGGCAAGGCTAAAACATAATAGGGTAAAGCTAAAAGAAAGTATAGTAGAGCTAGCACATTTTGAGCAAAGCTAGCAATGCATATTGCAGAGCTGAAAGAATGTTTGACAGATCACGCTAAACCTCTGTCAAAGCAGCCAGGACGTACGCCAGAGCTAACATGATGTATGGTAAAGCAGCGAGGACGTATGTGAGAGCTAACATGGTGTATATCAAAGCAACAGGGATATACGGTAAAGCAGCAACGGGTATGTTAAAGCTTGTATAACATATAGTAAAGCTGGCAAAGCATAGTGCAGTGCAAGTTCAACATATAGCATAGCTAGAAAAGCAGTAGGTATAACAGTTGTTTTAACGAAGCATGCATATAATGAGCAACAACAACTTACATTTTGAAAGAAACGTTGGTACAGTATTAGACACATTTATCCTTTTATCACTGAATGATTAACATGCGCAGCGACGCGCAACTTGCATTTCATTTTTTACACTGGGTGCAGCAATAAATTCAGTTATCAGATCCAAATGTCTCACAAAAAAGTGACCAATGTCACTGATTGCACATCAGATCGCGGACATTCACTTGGTTTTTGTATAGAAAAGCAAGTGATACGACACGTTTATGTCACTGAGTCAATAGCGCGTACAGTGACCTTCAACTTGCATTTTTTTCTTTGTGAATCCAGTCGTCAGATCCGGATGTCTCGCAGAAAAGTGACATATTTTTCTGGTTTATGGAATGCAAAGGCAGCTGAGTGTATGGCAAAGGCGACTGAGCATAATAAAAGCTGAATGCGCATACTGCATTGTTGACTTCAGTTATAGCAAAGCTAGCTTGACCTATCGTTGGGAGGCGGGTGAGTGGGAGGGGGTAAGGGGTATGAAAAGTAGGGTCGTTGTGGTGCTACAGTTAAAGCTAACTTTGCATTGAGTAGCTTTACCATTCATCAATTTGCTTCGAATGGAGCACGCTCCACTGCCTACAGAATACTCATGACCGCTCCGAATGCCGGCCTCACTTGGGTAAGTTGTCATAATGCAGGGTTTTCACATTGACTGATGTCTAACGCAATGTTTGTATAGCTGTATCTAGTGAGATTGAACGGCGAACAAGAGTTGGAGTTCGACGTGGAGTCCAATGGAAAGCATTATTTCGCAAAGAATGTTGTCCTCGGCGGCCCTGCTTGGAGAGCTGGAATCGAGAACGGCGAGCAGATTCGCAGCTACGACCTCGCGCAACTGAGAGACGTCACGCCGGTTGAAGACAATGGTCGATCAAAGAAGTCGAAAGTCATTTGGTCCGCAGACTCTTTGGGAGTCTTGAATGCACAACCTCTCCGAACCGTCGTCGCAGTTCAAGTCAAGAAATTGGACAAACTGACTGGCATCCAGAAGAGTCGTCATGAGTATATGACAAACCAAAAGGTATGTTTGCCGTCTCATTGTTTCCAGCATATCCAGTTTCTAACTTCCGAACTGTTGTAGTATGAGAAGACTCGCAGAAGCCGAGAAGGAGTATCCAGCAAACGAAAGTTCGACATCGACGACCGTCTCTCGAAATGGGACGAATCGCACTTCAAGAAAAGAAAGATGGAAGATCAAGAGTCTGCAGTCGAGGAGTCTGCGTCCAAGGAGTCTGCGCCCGAAGAATATGCAGTCGAAGAGTTTGCGCCTGTGGAGTATGCACATGAGGAGCCCACGAAGCAAGAGTCTGCAAAGCAAGAGCCCGCGGAACAAGCACTTGAAGAGTCCATAGAGCAAGATGTTACGGTCGAAGACCTCACAGTCGAAGACACCATCAGCATCAACTCAAACAGCACGAATGACTACTTGCCTGCCGGGGACCAAGCTGCAGTGGTTGTCCGGTTTCAGCAAATGGGCGGTCCTATCGTTTGCCTTGATTTATATCATGGGTGGATGGACCTGCTGCAAGGAGACGGATGGCTCGCTGACGACATGGTCAAGTTCCTGTGCCTGCACGTGGCTCAACTTGTTCCATACGACCGGCTTATGCTTTTGGATCCCCATTACTACCAGCACGTGATGAAGCCCGGCAAGACCCACATTTGGAAGCTACAAGGACCGCCAGTCGTGTGCATCCCAGTTCGCGAAAACGCTCATTGGGTGTTGGTGGCGATTGTATCGACTTCAACGAAGACTGCAGTGTTCTACTTCGACAGCTTGAACGAAAAGTGTGTCGTCAAAGAAGTCGGCGTGACGATCGTCAAGTTCCTCCGCGATGCAGGAGCCCCCAACGTTGAAGCCAAAGCTATCAAGGTCATGAGGCAGCGCAATGGAAACGACTGCGGACTTCATGCGGTGAGCCACTTCTGCACTATTGTTCGGACAATCGACCAATCTGAAGACAGTGAGCTGATCGAAGCTATCGGCGCGGCTTCGTATCGATACATCATGAAGAGAAGGGAGATCAAGGCCGAGATTGCGGACGCTATCGTTGGTTCCCTGTATCGCAAGGCGTATTGGGCGAGGTGTTATTCGGACAAATCGGCGATGTGGTGGCCATGTCGTCAAGTTTCTCTTCTTCTGGCGGCGAAACTCGATCCAACGGCGGAGCCTTCAAGCAAGATCCCAGTAATCTGGTTCAAGAAAGCGAAGGGCGATGGGCTATGGGTGATACCGAAAGAGATCGTGCCTATCGATCATTTTACGCTCGATCAAGTGATCGAACAGTCCGAGTTTATTGAAGGCGAGGTCGAGTTGTTGGAAGAGGCATATGCTCAAGCGACCCAGTAGCTGTTATTTATTCATTGTAGTCACCATCGATGTTATCCTCCATGTCTTCTCCATCAATGTCATATCCGTTGAATATATCAAACTCTTCCTCTTCGTCTTCATTCAGAGTAATGATTTCCATTTCATTATCATCTGCGGTAGTTGAAACTGACTTCAGTTTCGCAAAGTTAAATTCTTTGTGTCTAGTCAATACATTGAACGTAAGAACTGAACCCGTACAATTACATTGATACTGATAATAATAAACACTTCATTGCCCTGTTCTATCACTAAGGTCTTTAACTTTCTCGGACAGGCAATGGACCATCTGCACTAGAGAATCTCGATCGTCTCGATGTTGATCCTCGCTTTGGTTGTATCGCTTGATCAGTTGCTGGACTTCTCGCCCGAGACACATGTTGTTGCGCTTCAATCGATGAATCTCCAGATGAGTGCTCGCGACTTGTTGCTGCATCATCAAAGACCGGTCTTTGAAATAAAATTCGTCAGACAGCAAGTTGGTTTGCGCGTCGTGCTCTTCTGCATCATGCTCCTGCTGCTCCATCTCTTCGTCGATGCACTTCATGTCCAAGTTAATCATCAACACGCGCAGACTTTTTGGAACTTGGCACCAATACGAGTCCTCAAGTCGGATGTGATCAGGAATCTTCGGCGAGCCCTTGTAGCAAAACGGGCAGTCTTGTTTTCGACGAACTCCGCACGCCAATCCAGCTTCTATCGATCGCTCGTGGACCTCCATCTTGAAGCCGACGAGACTGTGTTCGACGAACCGAGTGCGCGCTTCTTTGAGCCGATGCAACCAACGCGATGCCGATAGATTGTATTCTCCGACGAACGCATTCCACGACTCCGTCAAAGTCCTTGGACTTGGTCTCGTATGGATCCGCCCCTTCATCTTCTTCTTGAATAGTCGCATCTGAAAGAACAAGTCAATGTAGTACTCGTGTCGATCAAACCCATAACACTTACGAGCATACTTGCTGAGGTTGTCGAGATGATCGAGCTCTTCAATGATGGAACTTGAGTCGAACAGGGCGACTGAGAATCCCTTCTCTCGATGGCCGGCCATGCTCGAGTCGTAATCTCGCCTCCAGAGAACATTCGTATGAACCAGAATTGCACGAAATGGATTGTCACGGTGGACGGCAGCATCCCCCATGCATCCATTCGGCAACGGCTGGTTATTAGTTCCAAGGACGGAGTCATCCCCAGCGCTAGAAGAATTGTTGCTCCGTTGGCTCGATCGAACTCTCGCATCGTCGGCATTGGAATGCGGGGCGGCAGCAGGCGATGCGGCGGCGGTCACAGCATCGACAGGTGCAGCAGTCACGGCATCGACGGCAGGCTTGGTAGCGACAGGCTTGACAGCAGTGGCAGGCGGAGCAGCGGCGACTGTACTTGATAATCGCGGTGCTTCTATTTGAACGTACGTCTCATCGTCTAAAGAGTTAAGCAGACATCGTGGTGTATCCTGGCTGTCGACGGACAAGGTCGCCTGGGATTGCTTCTCGAGGTTGGCAGCGCGGGTTCTTGGGGTCCCCCAGTTGCTGGACAAGTTCGAGTGGCGGCCGATTACGAAATGAACAGACTCGTTGTCCTTTTCTTCTTCATCACAGGGGGGCATTTCCCTCATCGTTATTTGAGAAATGGCTGGACGTACAGTCCCATAAATGAATTGTTCTTGAACGACCGAACCGCAGGCTCGGCCCGTAGTACATCTAAACTTGGTATTTGTATTGAAAAATACAACGAGATTGTAACCGCGAACCGCCTGTTCATTGCAGATCTTTACACTTGGTATTTGTATGCCCATCTGCATTATGATTTTAACCACGAACCGCCTCTTCAGACAATATCTATACACTTGGTATTTGTATGCCCACCTTCAACAGGTCTTAAGCGCGAACCGCCTGTTCAATCCCTGTACCAACTTCAACATGGTCCGAAGGAAACCAAATAATGGAAGGTGGTGTGATGGATTGTGTGGCAGAGTGCCGCACATTCAACGAACACTAGGAAAGCTAGCTTTGCCATACATTCTGTCCTGCATACAAAAACCAAGTGATTTTCACGGATTTAATATACAATCAGTGACATTTGTCACTTCTGTGAGACATTTGGAGCTGACGACAGGATTCACAGCTAGACTCACAAGAAAAAAAAGCAACTTGAAGGTCATTGAATGAGTTTATGATTCAGTGACATCCTATCTATGTTCGCCGTCCCAATACAAATATCAAGCGAAAGTCACTGAAGTTCAAAATGCCTCAGCGACGCTTTAACGTCACCATTGCTCTTTGTATCACTTTTCGCCAGAATATCACTGATCCGATTTAAATCAGTGACATTTGTCACGTTTTTGTAAGACATTTGGATCTGACAACTGGATTCACAAAGAAAGAAAAAGAGAAAAACATAAAATTGAATAATTGTTGGATAGACATAACAATGCCACTATCTAAAGAAGAAATTGCTTTTCATTTTACTCAATTCTATGATAAGCACCACAGAAGTCCTAGGTTGAAGGATTCGCCAAAACTGCCGTCTTTGAAGCGAGTGGTAGTTAAAATGTTTAGTACAGTGAATGATATGCTTCGATACGCTCATCTGCCGTTGAACAGACACCCACCAAGATTAGTCCAATGTGGCAATTGTGAAAAGCGATTTATTAGGCAAGTCAAGGAGATACATAAATTCACCAAACACTTTTGCGGAAGTGCTTGCAATGCTCAGTTCTACACTACTGGGAAGCATTCACAACAAACTAAAGATAAGATTTCGGAATCACTGAAGGTTCATAGAATCTTCATCGCAAGCAAATAGAAAGCATGTGAGTTTCTTTTTTTGGCTATTAACTAATTTAAGTAGTACTCCACTGGCGATGTTCTCATCGCCAACTGCATGCTATCAACGGAAAATACGTCAGAAGCGTTCGAGTATATAAAGAACTTGGGCGCTACACCAGATGAAATGACGCTTCTAGAGGAAGACAATGGGACGATCAATTTCGATTTGTCGTTGGCCGGCCTCAAGCGATGCGCCGATCACTGCGTGGAGGTCAAGAATATGCTGGATCATTACAGCTTATGAGTCGTACGTAGGCTAGGACTGTTGGTCATTTTCTTATTGAGAAATGGCTTGAACAAGGAAATTGGGGGTACATGCCAAAATTGATTATATTTTTTCAAGTATATCCACCATACAACTCAACCATGTTGCTAATGACTTTCCGCCCGTTTGTTCAATCTAATGTAGATAAGCTAGATTGGGAAACTCTATCATTGAACCCGGCGGCGGTTCATGTACTCGAAGCGAATCCCGAGAAGATCTGCTGGAGGAACCTATCTCAGAATCCCGCGGCGATTCATTTACTCGAAGCTAATCCTGAGAAGATTAATTGGAATGAGATAGCTCATAACCCTGCAGCAATTCATCTACTCGAAGCTAATATTGAGAATACTGATTGGGAATGTCTATCATCGAACCCATCTATCTTCACATATGATTATTCTACGCTTAAAGAGAATCGCGCATGGCTACGCGAAGAGCTCATCATGTATATGTGTCACACACGCTACATTGAGAAATGGCTTGAGCAAGGAAATGAGTTAGAGACGTATTTGATGTGAATATTCGAAATTGATTTTTAATAAAATTATATTGGACGCTGGTTGATCGCTGGCAACGAATTGGAAGAATATATGATGTAGTTGAATGAATCTCTTCGTACATGTTTCCTTTTGTTGAAATGGTCTCACGCGATGTGAACGCATTGCCTACTCTTTGTTGATCAAAATCTCAACATAAAAGAGCAATGTGACCCATCTTAGGTACTGCTTACGCATACCAAAAAAAACGTAACAACACCGGCCACCATGGTTACTAATTTTTTTACGACTCTGGAGTTACCGATCTTCTGACGCACAATTCGTGGGTTCTAACCCCATACACAAGATTTCATTGCTCAAAACTGACGTCCGGCATTATCAATATACTCAACAAGTATAAACCAACAGCAATGGACGCTAACTGACAATTCCAAACTATTCGCTTCTTACGCTTGCGTAAATGGATTGAAGAAGGCTTTGAATCGAACAGTGTCACTGTGAGCGCAGGTAATCCTGCAGCCGCTCATCTCATCGACTTGAACAAATTGAACAAGTTTAGAGTCTGGTATGGCTTGTGCTCTAACCCGAATGCAATGGAGCTGATCAAGGACGCAATCGCTAATTTCCCTAGTTGCATTGCATGGGACAAAGTGCTTGGGAACGAAAACGCAACTGAAATAATCATTCCTCTTGGTAGGACCCTCAACATGCTAGATGATTATCTATTCGAGTATCAAGATTATGGCGCTGACGACGATGACGATGACGATGACGATGACGATGGTGAAGATGACGATGAAGACGAGGAGGATGACGCTGATGACAACGATGACTGCGGTGTAGAAGCTGAATGTCGAAAGCGGTTAGCTTCTATCAAAAAAAACTCTTTGTTGATGAAAGGATTCTCTTAGAAGAAATTATGCCAGTGTTCTATCGCTTATTCTTTGTACTGAGGCTGAAGAAGAATCGCCAATGTACTACTTTACTGAGAATGTGTGTCGTAATCCTAAATTTGGTATAATCATAGACGATTACATGATAATGCAGTACTGCTGGGGAATCGTTGCTCAAAATCCACATGCCATTCATCTAATACCTGAAGATTATATCGATTGGGATAATTGGGACCATCCAAGGTTTGTCCAAGATCTCAGTGCAAGCCCCGGGGCTAAGGGTTTGCTTGAAGCCAATTTTGATAAAGTAGATTGGTCCGAGATGTCTGCGAATCCATCGATGATTCACATTCTTAAAGATAATCTAGCCAATGTGGATTGGAGCAATCTGAGTTCGAATCACAATGTAGTACCAATTCTTGAAAAGAACATCGATAAAATAGATTGGCGCAACATTAGCAAGAATCCTAATGCAATATTAATTCTTGAAAAGAACCCCGACAAAGTCGATTGGAATACAATTAGCAATAATCCTAACATTATTACGTATGACTACGAACGTATCAAGCAAGAACACGAATGACTCATAGAAGGTCTCACTGCATACTTTCACTATCCGCGTTTTATTGATCAGTGGATAAGAGATGGTAACGAAATTGAAGACTACATAATGTAGTTTTGCATTGTTTTTTATTACCTGAAATCAAAATTGACACAATTGCTTCGTAGATATACCATTAGCTGTATAACCAACCCACCAACTAACCTACGCCAAGCCAAAATGCACGCCAACAACCAGTTTCAGAAGAAAGAGTACCTTACGCTTCGTAAGTGGATTGATCAAGATAAGATCAATTGGGACTTCATGAGTAATAATACTAATGCGATTCATTTACTGGAAGCCAATCAAGAGAAAATTCATTGGAGATATTTGAATTTGAATCCAAATGCAATTCATTTATTGGAAGCTAATCCGGAAAAAATCATGTGGTATCATTTAAGTTGCAATCCAAGTATTTTCACGTATGACTACGATCGTATCAAACAAAATCGCGAATGGCTCAAAAAAGGGCTCATCGCATATTTTCACCATCCGCGTTTCATTGAGAAGTGGTTGAACGATGGTAATGAGCTCGAAAACTACCTCATGTAGATGTGCTTTCTTTTTGTAAATTGACACGCGATCTTCATAAATATACCCAAACGAGTATAACCACCATCAAGCTATCACTAACTATGATCTGCCAAAACGCCAACAAGTGTTCAGGAATCGAAGGAAATGATCAACGCATCTATTGCCAATTTTACACGACCCAATTGAAGCTGAGGACCTAGACAAATAGAACGACACAGAGCAAGTGAGGATGCAAATGCTTTGAAGTGTATTGAACGCGCATACTGAACGTTCCCCACTACATGCCTTGAGTAGTCATACTAACCCAATCAAAACATCAACAACGACAATAGCAACTCATTGATATGCATGCAAATGACGATCGCTCGACAAGTGCGCAGGACTTGGATGCCTAACACTTGAGCAACGTTTACTGGCATCCCGAACCGGTGTGTTTGAAATTATCCAGTCGATAAGGAGCTAAGATTGGCTAGGTTGGTTCGCTTGGTCCGCTTGGTTCGCTTGGATCGATTAATGCTTGTGACCGCACTAATGTTTGCAACTCTTGCAGTTGATGCACGCCGCCTTCAAGAGTACATTTGCAACGCAGGTACGACAACCGACGGGCACCGCGCACGCTTCAAGCAAAGCAAAGCAGGCATTGCATTCGCTCGGTTTGGCAGCCTCGCGAAGGCCTCGCATGCTCTGGTCGGCTGTCGTATCCGCGGTGGTAATGGTCGATAGGATCGCCATAAACAGGAGCGCGCAGAAGGTCTTGGGAATCATCATATCTCGAGAACTGGCTGGTTGAGCTTCAGAGTGAGTTGTTTCCGCTTCGGCGCAAATTTGAAAGTGAGGGTGGCATTCGTGGTGCTTCGTGGTCACCAAAAACAAAGCGATCATAACCATCCAGGCGCTCGCTACTGGTGCGTACAACCCAGAAGAGCTGACTGGAGGCGGTTCGTTCTTCGCGCTAGACAAAATCTTTTTTCCCCACATTTGGATTTCCTTTTGGAGCGATGTTGAAGAAAATCCTGGCGCGTACAGGGGTCCATTTTCTGGTGCGAAAGTGGTTTCTGGCGCGCTGCTGATCTCGATGATCAGATCGTGCGTTTCGAGTTGAACACAGATATCCGGACGCTTGAATGCGCGAGATCTCACTTGACGAATTTGCCGATCGTGAGCGATGCGCTGATTGCTTAATGAATTGAGCATCAAGTTTGCAAGAATGACAGTCTCCTTTTGAGTCAAGAACGAGCTGAACTTGTCGCCAGAAAACAAAATTTTTAGCGATGATTTCATCTGCAATATGTGCGCGGAATGTTTTCAACTTCAGTTCATATTCGGCTTCACGAAATTCCTTGAGATTTGGAGTATTTATTAATGCGTTGAGACCTTCAACCTCGACCATACGCTCCGCGAGTTTGGCGACCCCTTTGGGCATACGTGAACGAAGACGCTTGAGTTTGGCCGGTAGCTTCGCAACTTCTTCGACTGCCAATTGAAGACGGCGAGCATCGTTAAGATCGTTCTGGCTAGTTCCGTTGTCTTCACAAATCGACAAGAAGAGCGCGAACAGACATTCTTTACATACGATGCCAAGAATGCGCTTCTGGTCTTCATCTCTGACGTCGACGTTCCAAAACCCGCAGTTCGTGCAAGCCATACGATAAGAAGGGACCATATCGTCGGTTCGATGACCAAAACATGCTGATGGGATCATACGCCGACCAGTGGCATCGAGAACGCAGAAGATCGCTCTCTTGTCTCCCGAGCAATCTGGATAGATACACATTGAGTGAGCATCCAGCGCATTGTTTTCGGCATGATCCTTGCATACGTGTGTATCATCTTCGTTCTTGAATGTTGCTTGAGTATCACACATGAATTGGCCATTTTCATCGGCGTGACGACACAGAGTTCTGCCAACCTTGGTATCGCCCTCGATATTGTGTTCGGCGCAACGAACGGACTTGCCTCGCCCGGTAGAACGATTGCGAAGACCATAGATTGGGTCTTCTTCATATTCTTCGCATGATCTCGACAGCTTGATCATATCAGGATCGCAACACTTGCCACAATGCGTAGTCTCCGTGTATCCGAAACAAGCAACTCGATCGCATTCACACTTTCGCGCGGCGATGACGAGAATAACTGGGTCATCTTCTATTTCTTTAAGATCATCAACATGTCTTGAGCAGACGATACGCTCGCGCTCAGATCGATAGCCGTAAGCTCTTGAGTCGGTGCAGCCTTCGTGCTTACAGAGATGAAACTCGGCACGTTTTAAACGTCTTGCTTCAAGCTTGGCTTCACGTTCTTCTTCATCAGATGATTCAGCAACGATCTCGTCGTGGTATATTTTCTTCTTTGCATAAGATACATTGACCCATTTGGGTTCAAGACATTCGCAGCATTTTTCACACCTACGAAGTTGCTCATCGCGAGTTGGCGCGAAGCTGCGTCAGACGTCTCCACAGATTTCAAACATTGCGTTGATGCTTGGGATATCAAGATCTGAGGTTGCCTTTTTGCGTTCGTTCTTGCATGCTCCGCTCGCTCCAAATGTGGAAGAAAAGATTCCGTCTAGCGCACGCGCAAGTTTCCCTTTTGATGGAAGGAAATACGCACAATATAAATGGAAGGAAGGCCGTAATGATGAATGACTCCTGTCTGCAGCATTGATGATACTTCTTTACTTTACAGAATGGAATTCCGCTGTTGTTTGCCGATGAGTTTCGACATACAGTCCTCCTTCGAAATACTGGGCAAGAAAATGATAGGCAAAAATATAAAAAAGCAAAGGTGCGATTTTTAATACAAAAGAGTAATGGTCAAATCCAAAGCACAATAATCCAATGCAAACGTCACTGAGCCAAAAGTAGATCAGTGACACAGTCACTGATATCAAAGATGGATCGGTGACGGATCCACTTCCGCAGGCGAGCTGGGACAGCTTGCCCCGTTACAGAGGCCCAAGGCGTGTCCTTCTCATGCTTTCTACGAGCTGTTCGGTTTGAGTCGAATTGGAAAGTGATTCATTGATTGACATGCAAAGTCAGCGAGCTCGCGTTCGGCAAGAGCTGCTCTCCTGCCTTACTGGAGTAGCTAATGAGTCATCTGTCTGAACCTACACTGAGTTCCTGACTTGATTATAGTGTGCACATATGCAACACGCGCAGACACTTGGCTTCAGTAGGAGCAACTGCAAAGTTGTTCTCTGGTCACGAGAGGCCGGTGAAGTGCAACATCGCTAACAGGTTGGTCCGCGAATGTGAGAAGCGCGCGATAATTTGAATAACATGCAGAATGTTGGTCAGCGTCTGCAAACAATTATCCATTTAGTAGGGGTATAATATATTGGAGGTGCCGGTA
>JALBZZ010000494.1:0-23313 GCA_038051095.1 Globisporangium irregulare
ATCAGCCATTCCTGTGGCTCTAAGAAGTCAAATCGAGCTGCGATTTCACCACGAGAGAGCTCTAATGACGTTCTCTACCATATTGAAAAAGCTCGTCTGCAAACACAAAACTCGAAAAAAATCCACATAATTCAATTATTTGTTGCTGTCCTTAATTTTTTGACGTGCACTATACGTAAATGGACGTTAGCATTTTTTTATTTATTACCATTATGACTGAAGTGCGTCTATATTTTTTTCATAGGGTCAAAATGTGAAAAATTGACTTTTTCTTTCTATTTTTACTCTTTTTGCATGTGGTTTTCTGGGTTCTCTTTCTTTTTTGCCATGAAAGCTCCTATTTGAACAGCACTTTCAAAAATGAAAAATTGAAAGAGAATAAAAAATACCCGGGTGCGTCTATAATTTTTCATATGACTTATATAGCTAGTTCTTGAAAAATACTTTGAGGTGGTAAATTCAGGTCGGGTCGCGTTTTGGGGTCGTGGGTGATCCATACAAAAACTTGAGCTAAATAAAGACCATATAATTAACTTAATACAGTAGCAAAGAAACGGAGGGAGAGTAGCCGAAGCAGACACGAGTGGGCTGCCAAGCGAAGTGGCGCCCGCCTGTGATCTACGAAGGCGGGCCAAGTGGTCGCAGTTGACTGAGCGAAGTACGTAGCACTAACCAGAATTCATACATCTTTTCCCCGAGCACGATGGCACGCGAAGCGTCGAGTGAGTTCGAGACAACCCACTCCTCTATGACCAACGTACTGATTTATGAAATATGATCGTGACCCATCAGAATACAACCCGAAAAAACTTTCCTTATTTTTCTCCCGGCCATTCTTTTTAGTCATACGTCAGACCCTCTTGCGCTGGGCGTCTCGGTCAGCCATACTTGGATTTGGCACTTGAATCGACTGGAGACAGCGCGCAGGTGGCGATCGTCATGAACACAGGACGCAGATCCATCCGAGTCTGCACCCGCAGGGTGGTGAACGACAACGAGCCGGACCGCACGCTCGTGAACAGCGCAGCGGCGTGCTGCGGGAGTGGCTGGTCGGTTTGGTCCCTAAACACCGCCGAAGTTCGTGCCTCTACGGTAGTGCAGTGAAATACGATGCTTGTGTATGCAACGTACCTAATCGCAGAACCCACCAGCTGAGAAAACCCCAAAGGATTGCGATTTTATAGAGCTCCCGCAAAATGCAATCGCATTTTTGCATCGAACCACACTAAGAAATGTGAAGAAACCTGCACGCGATCGGTAAAGCCGCTGGGTGGTTTTGATAGCTCCAGATTATCTCCTGTTTCTTCCCTTAATCAGAGCTCAATTTGACCCACCAATTTAGGATATTTTGACAGGGAAAATCCCAAAAGGTGACTCAAATCGTCATTTTATCCCAAAAGGTGACTCAAACCTCTTTAAAGAGGTTTTCGCGGCTACCCGATGTCAAATCAAACAAAAAATCTAATGACACAGTCTCTTGCCAGTTTGCTCAAAAATACAATCCTCTGGCTCTCGTCGCGGTCCATTCTTGTCTTCATTCCTTCGCCTCAGTCGCGGACCGCAAGTGGCAAGTGATGGAGCGAATGGCGCTGTGGTCGCAGAAATGGGAGTCGAGCAAGACAATGACAGCATTCATCCAGGACGTGGTACTGTTGCAAGGGAAGCGCGCAGTGATATCGACCAAAGGCAGCACGTTTAGGAATTCAGACTGTGTCATTAGATTTCAAATTGAAAAGTAATCAACATCTTGGGTACCCTTATTAAAGAGGTTTGAGTCACCTTTTGGGCAAAAATGACGATTTGAGTCACCTTTTGGAATTCTCCTTCTGACAGAAAACAAACCTAAAATAACAGGCTGGACAAAATCAGTTATTTTTTACATTACCGCTCAGAAAGGCTCCTGTGCAAAACCCACGCACATGGCACGTGAAAGCACGCAATACAGAGCTGACGCTCGCTCGCATGGACACGGAATGGCCACCTTGCCCTTGTTCCTCCTGTCTGCGCGTGTTAAAAAACCGCGAGCACCGCATGACGCAGGCATGCCTAGCGTTAAGAACTGGAATTGTTCCCACCGGCTGTCTGTGGGCATCGAGATTCACAGCATTCACGCAATTGCAGGCGGCCACATCAAGCGAGCGTCGCGTATTTCACATTCATACTAGAAATGCTGACACTGAGCGGCAATAAGGCGAAGGCAAAGGAGGAGGCGCTGCCAAGTCTTAAAGGACGCCGATAGAGGACGCAATGACCGGTAAGGATACGATGGTGCGGTATTCGCGGGATGCAATGTAAAGGAGTGCGTGCGCCAGTTGAAGAGCTCTTTAAATGCACACTTTTTTTCGAACATTAGGAGCTTCTCACACGTCACACTTTTCCTGCGCATCCCCTCCAAGCGGCGTTATGTTGCTAAGGCGCATGAACGAACGACAACAGTGACTGCTTTCTCGATACACACACATGCACACGCACATGTATGCGGATGACTGTTTTGGTTGTGTGCATTGGTTTGACATTCCTGAGGGTACGATGTTCATATTGAAACTAAATAACATGCATTTGCCTTTCTCGACGGACTATGGACGGAGATATGTACATTTTTCTCTCTCTTGCTTTGCTGACGGGACGACACTGATTCACTCCACTCGACTCAGAGGTATACGACGTGCTGCAAACTACCGTTGTGCTGCTGCTGCTGGCGCGGGGGCGGGAACATGAGACCGGTGATGTTCTCGTTCGTGGTCGTGAGTACTGGCTCCACGAAGAGCGAGTCGAGGAGCTCCATGATCTCGTGGTCCGAGATGTTTTCTGCTGCGACTGGTTGTGCTGCTGCTGAGACGCTGCTGTTGCATGATGCGTCCTGAGAGTGGCCACTTGTCGTCATTGGTGCTTGGGTGCTGTGGTGATGGTAGCGGAGACCCTTACTGTTGCCACTTTCAAACTGCACATCTTTGACTTTGCGAATGATTCGGTCTGGAAGCGACTTGCTGCTGCTGCTGGTGTTGACTTTTGCTGTCGACACATTGTTCGCTGGAGGCGTGACTTTGATGATCTTGTGGTTCGGGTGCTGCGTCTTCATGTGGCGTGTGAGGTTGCCAGCGGTGCTAAACGTCTTGGAGCAGTCAGCCACCTGGCACGTGTGCGGCGTGGTGGCCATGTGCACCTTGAGGTGGCGGATGAGTTTCTCCTTCTTCGTGAAGATGCGTGTGCACTCGGTCACGGGGCACTTGAGCTTGCTCAGCGTGTGCAGGCGTTTGTGGCGCGCGAGGTTGCCCGAGGTGCTGAAGCGCTTGCCACAGCTCGCGATCGGACACGCGTGCGGCTTCTCGCCCGTGTGGGTCTTCATGTGCTCGTGCAGCGTGAACTTGCGGTGGAAGCGGCCACCGCAGTGCGGCACGGGGCAACTGAACGGACGGTCGTTCGGGTCGGTCGACAGCGGCACCATCATGCCGCTACCGTTCATCGCGTCGTCCATCGACGATGGCGAGTCGGGCGAGAAGAACGCCGTCATCTTGGGCAGCTGCTCCATGTGAGCGTGCTGAGTGTGGCGGTGCTGGTGCAGAAGTGTGTGCTGAAGTGTGTGCTGGTGCGGCAGCGGATCGCTTGCGAGAATGAACTGGAAGTCGCGCGGGTACGCGTTGTGGTTGAACATTGGGGGGGGATTTATGGAACGTACGCGGACGAGTTGACGCGGACGGCGCGAGTTGGAAAGTGAGTGAGCGCGTGAGACGCAATGTCTGGTCGTTGTGTGTGGTCGTGTGGGAAGCTTTGGATCTTGTGCAGAGGGTGTCTGGGTGGGTGGCTGGGTGGATTGTGGGTTTGCTTCCTCTCTTGGGACGTCACGCACTGCGAGAGTGAGAGTGACGGCCAACAAGTGATGAGCTGACGACGCTCAACTTGGGCAATTGCTTGCCACGAGCCACACCACCGTCAGCGCCAGCGTCGTCTGGAGACAAGAGACATGTTGCGCAGAGGGGAAAGGAGAGAACCGGACATCTGCTGAGGTTCCGATACAAAACAATAGGAGAGAGTCGGATGGCATGAGGGGGATGAGGGACTGAGAGACTCATCATCAAGTGACAAACCAAAAAGCCCAAGAAGAAGCTTCTGGGCAGGTCGCCGTTGGTCTGATTTGGCCATGAGTTTTGAGGGTTTTGTGTTTTGTACTGAGTTTTGTATAGCTATCCGGGCACGGGTGACCCAGTATTTCAAACCGGCAGCTGGCAGTTTTCCTATGTATTTCGACTCTCTCTTTTGCTGTTGTTCAGGTACTCGCCTGATTGCGACCGTTCGGAGAGACCTTGCGTTTCAGCTGAAACTCGAGCGTTTTGCTGGTTTTGGTGGCAAGAGTGGGAGCGTTTGTAGCCACCTCAAGTGCCCATCCCTGCCGCTGCACGCTCTCTTTCGTGCTGCTTCGCCGCTCGTTCCACTTGGAATTTGTATGTGTCATTGCCAAATTATGCATAGTGATGAAATTATGGGAATGCAATAATAATCGGACTTGCAAACCATAATCGACAGCATCAATATTGTACAACTGTATACTGCATTGGAGAATGTGTGGACAGTTTTAGCAAATCGATCATTAAAATGATCGACATTCAAGGATTTAGCACCAATCTTTTAAGCAAGCGCAATTCCGTGCAATAACAATCGAGTTCTACATTCGTAATCCGCGAATCTCAAATAGTACTGTACTGATTCAATGCTGTTGGCTGCCATCAACAATCGTCACACTTCAAAACGTGCGACCTTGGATTGGGAGCAGGTTGCGGTTATTTTCAGTCCCTTGCCTAAAAAGCCTACTGTATTGGGTTTTTTTTACGAGAGGCGAAGTTGTCGTCATTACTGATGGCGGTGGCGATAGCTGCCATCGCAAAGCGCGACTTGCAGCTGTTGAAGAGATGCACGTGACGCACTTTATTGAGCAGCGCTAAAGAGGCGGAAAAGCACGACCGCGCCTGTTTTGTATCGCAAACAAGCGCAAGCGAAGTGAAAATGGAGCCGAGCAAGCGTGCCCAAAGGTGATCGACATGGGATTCTGTCAACGCCCTTGTCTAATCGAAATGTGTGGGTGCACCTCCCGACAGTACACACCGGAGCGCGAGCAGCTCTACACGCAGCACGCATGATTTTGTGTGACAACTCGAGGCACAGTACCTCGCCACAAACAAGTGTCGAGTCCGAATTAGGAACATTCCATGCAATCAGATCAAAAGTCAGCCTGTAACGTTTCAAGAGCGACCGTTTCCCATTTATTTTCAATACCAAACACGAAACCAAAAGTCAAACGGAAAGTCAAACAAACCAGATTTACTCATTCGTGCCTGACTTGAACAGAAGTTAAAAGAGCCGAGAAAGCCATAGTTGATTTCCAGTATTAGCGTTAAAGTTAAACGCGCTTTGAGCTTATGTCTCTAATGTTGCAGCCAGAACAGCAAAAACAGCAAAAGTATTATGCTTTCATGAGAGCACGTACTCTTTTGTAATCTTTGCTGTTCTTGAACCTGTTCATCTTCACACGTCCGTCTCAATGCTTTGTCATCATCAGGCTCAGACTCGAGGGCGAAATCGAAGAGAGCAACCAAATTCCAATTGACGGACTGGCTGTTGTGTGGGAATCCGCAAAGCAAAACAACGACCTCATGCCTCGTTTTTGCGCAAGCAGACAAACAGACGTACTAATACAGTACAAATCCGATTGCTTAGACTGTCCCAGTGCCTGGCTGCTTGGATCTTGAAGGGATCTTTTAACAAAGGCTCGCCGTTTGAGTTCTCAGAGACAAGGATGAAGAGAAATCCGGCACCGCTCGCTCTCTCGCTCTCCTCTCTCTGGTTGGCTGGGAAAGACGTTCGTGCACCAAGCAACAACCAAAGCTTGATACATTTTATTCGACCATGCAAAAATGTATCAAGCACAAATATAAAAAATGGAGCATTTAGGCGAGCGTTTCGATGGATCCAGCACAAAGGCGCACTCTCAGGCGAAAGCCTCAGTCGGCGGACGCCAACAACAATTTGTTTCACATATATATTTAAGACGGACCGGCGTATGCGACCTGCACGTTGGTCAGGCGTACGCGATAACTGGACTCCACTCTGTATTTCCGCTATTGTTCTCTGCGCATTTATTTCGTATGAACCACAACGAATTGGCTGCTTTTATTTAACTTTTCGCATTCGGGCAGTGGAACTACCTTGTTCAGACAGTTGAAACGAGAGAGGGAGAGAAGGGGCTGGGGACAATGAAGGACACCGAGACAGGTTGCCTTCGACGGTTTGGGTAGCTTGCGAGCGGAAAGGATGACGACGACGATGATGATGGTTGAACTCTCGCTCGCTCTTGTATCTCGTGTAGCCACCACCCGCCTGTCACCTGAACCCTTTCTCTGGTTGCCCAGAATGCCAGGCAAACCACCACTCTTTGAACTCGACGTCTCTTTTTTTTAACATTGTCAATCCCTGTAAACAAGCGTCGCTCAGCGTCAATATCATTAGAGTCTCGCAGGCTCTTTCTTGCCACTCACTCGTCGCGTGGGTCCAGCGAAGGTCTCAACCAGCTCTGCTCTGCTCTGCGCGGTACAGAAGCAATAGACTCTGTCCATTCGCGGGAAGCGGGTCATCTCTTTGATCTCAGTCGAAAGTGCGCGCTCAGCAACGAGCGCGCCTGGGGTGCCATCGCGATGTCAGGTAGTTTGCTTTACGCGCGTACGTCATACTCGCACCGTGTAAGCTCAATCGCTGCGTTTATTGTCTTCATCCGGAGCTGCAAACAGGACGGTGCTCAAAAATTATTGGAGGGATGAACACAATCAAGAGATCGTTCGATCTCTCTCTGCTCGCTGACTCATCCAGCGGCGCAATTGCTGCACCTTTCTTCACTTATTTCCACTTCGACGCAGAAGAGGCACTGTGAAATAAGCCAACGTGTCGCTGGGATCAGTTGTGATGTTTGAGCGTTTGTTGCTCGAAGCCGCTTTCCTTTTTCCATCAAGGGCCGAGCGACATGGGATTCGAGTTTTGCTCATTGACGAAGTGCATGAATTGCATAGGATCGTGCGCTGGTGGCCTCTGGTGGTTGAGCACATCGAGGGTGATGTTTCTGGGAATGGAAAACAAAACTGCGCGTGCGTTCAGCTGTGGATAGATAAAGGATGTCATCCCTTTGAGACGTTTTTGCAGCGCTTGAAGCAGCGCTTGAAGCAGCGCGTTGAAGCCTTTTTCTGAGTCCTTTTTGGACCCGTTTCAGAAGTTTTGAGCTGCGAATACAGGATACAGGTGAGAAGTGAGTAGTGAGTAATGGGAAATGAGAATTAGTAGATGCACAGACGTTTGCGAGGCGACTGCGGACAGAGAGACGGATGAGGAACCGAGAGGGTGATCATGGAGCTGAACTCACGCTCCCGCTTTCGTATCTTGGGTCTTGTACTCAGCCTTGGCTGCCGGAAGTCTGGGGGTTCCCGAGTCTTCCAGAATCCATACCAAATAGTCAGTAATTCGAACCAACAGCTCGGCAATACATAATTCAGGATCAGGATGAACTCCAAGACACGAACTAGTATAGGCTTTGGTCGTGGACATAGAGCATCTCTCGGCCCTTTCCAACCACTCGCTTGGCTTCAGATATGGTAGCAAGTCTCGAGTCTACTATTGTGAAGCGGCGTCTTCGCGGGAAGACAGAGATCCCAAGCAAATGATGTCCATGCGCACACGAACATGTAAGTCCACTTTCAATGTTCATGCTATCAGTTTCCTCTCTTACTCACGGCTGTAGTAGAATAGCACACAGCCTGTACCACACGGTGGTACTTCGGGCGAATTGACAAGCAGCAACAAGAGAGGTATTTCGATGACTCATAGTGACAGCGGAATCCCACCTTCTTCATCTTTTCCTTCACTTCGACGCAGAAGAGGCACATGAAATGAGCAAACAGAATTGTCGCTGAAAGGAGAGAAATGTTGCTGCTCGAAAGCTGCTCTCCATTTTCCGCGCATTTTGAGCACGAAAAAAATGAATGGACGAGGCTAATTTGTTTCCAGTGTGGCGTGAAGAAATGTGTCGCTGAAGGAGGTACCTATACGAGCAGCCGACCAGCGAGCGAGCGTCTTCTTCCCGCCTTCTCGAATGGTCAAGCGGTTCCGAGTTTGTTCCGGAGGCTGTGAAAACAGTACCCTGAGCTAGTTAGGTCCTCCGCGTTCGATTAGTGATCGCTCTACAAAACGATCCATTGAGATGCTCCTTGAAGTTGGAAGCAACCAGTTGAAGACAATTCTTGTGTCCTGTCGAGGCCGTATCCTTGTGAGGCTCGTAAGAAGCTGCACTCATGATCACGAAACAGTTCTTGCATTGCTGGGGATTAAAAAAATCTCATATCTCATATAGATACACATAGAGCACACGCTGCCACTTCCTTGAGCAAGAGAAGCTGTAGCACACACTGCGTCCGCTTCACGAAACGGCTGGCTGCGCTGCGGCTGCCGTTCTACACAAAATTGGTGCTGTAGTTCTCCTTCATGCCGACATCGCTTGCTGAGCCGAACGAAAGCGCGTTCTTCGGAGCCATCATCGTCTGCTTCTTGCGATCGGCCTCGTGCTTCTGCGCAGATCGGATCGACAGGTACACGGCGAGGAAGGTGACGAGGATCGTCAGACCGGACGTGCCTAACGCGAGGTACCAAGGCGGACCGTACGACGACTTGATGCTGATTGAGGTGCCGTCGCTGCTGTCCACCTTGCCCAAAGCCGTCGTGCATCGCGGACCAGTCCAGGAAGAACCCATGCACTTGCATCGATTCTTCACACACGTACCCGTGCTAACCTTTGTCTTGGCGCTGGTACAATCATCGTCAGTTCGGCAAAACGCCTTGCCGGACACATCCACCGCCAAGTTGTCAAAATCCTGGTACTCGTCAATGTGGTCGACGATCCACTGCTTCGTTGGGTGGGACGCTGGGTCGCATCCCACTTGCATCTTCGAGGTTGGCGATGTGTCTTGGTACAGACGAATGTAGTCGATCTTCATTTTCATCGGGAACTCGTCACAAATCTTGTTGGCTTTTGCGTCCTTGCCGTCACCGCGGCATGGTCCTCCAGCATTTGGCGGCTTCGTACCCCAGGTACTGGACAGCGCCACGTTGAAGATCATGTACATCGGCTCTTCAACCATCACCTTGATAGGGTTGGTCTTCGCCGCATTCTGGGGAGGGTTGACGATGGCACTCGCTGGAATCTCGTACAGCGGCTGACCAGCAAGCATCCAGCGCACGTACCCAGTCGGGCCGGTCACCCACTCAATCTGGTACACCAAGAAATCCTGGTACGCGGCAAGATGGATGGGCCAGTTGGACGAAATGGCGTCCATCTGGTACGCGAACACGTTCGCCTTGCTGCTCTGAGGGATGTCAGTCGCCCCGCAGGCAGGACTTGGATTGCCAGGACTACACAGGTACGCACCAGTGTACCCGTTCATAAGCGGGAAGCACGTTCCGTTCGAGTTGATGCCCCAGTAGGCCGTCTTCGAGCCGTCGATGCCGCTCACATCCGCGTTGACGTCCTTGGAGCCTGGGCAGTTCGACACGGTACAGGTGTTTTCGGTAAGACCCTTGTCGAGCGCAGCCTTGACGGTCTTGTAATCTTGTTTCAGCTTGGAGTTTGCAACGCAAAAGTTGTTCGCAGCGTATCGCATGCCCTGGTACCACGACTTGTGGCCACGCTTCGACATGTACAGCTTGGTCGGGAGATCGGGAGCATTCGCGCCAGGCGTCTTACACTGACCGGTGTAGACGCACCCGTAGCTCTCGCCATCTGGGGGCAGGATGCGGTAGTCGGTCGGCATACCTGGACCAAGTTGAATCGACGAGGACACGGCTGTACCTGCACCTTCGAGGATATCGATTTCAGGTGCGCCACGACCCTGGTTTGGATTCAGCCCGTGGCCTGGGTTCGAGTTACAGGCGCTGATACGCTGGTTCGACGACGGGAACGCTGCTTCGTTGCACTCGTCGTAGGAGAACGGCCACATGCGGTTTGTCGACGCACTGAAGATGGCGCGACCGAGGTTGCCCATCATCCAAATACCAGGCCACGTCGGGTAGTAGTCGGCGGTCGTCGCGAGCCCACTTGGCCCTGCCGCCAGGTCGGGGTTTCCGGACTTGGATGAGACTGCACCGGGGAGCACAGTGCTCACTTCAACCATGCCGCCCTGGAAGCAGAACTTGTTCCACGACTGCACCATACCGGCTCGATAATACTAAATGACAGATGGACCACATGTCAGTACAACACAGTTCTATCTACCCACAGGTCATTCTCTTTGAGTGGACAGTCACGTACAAAAGTGGTGGTCTGGTACCCTGGCGGGTTCTTGTAGTCGTTCCAGAGCTTGAGCGTCGTGGTCTCCTCCATGGCCTGGATGTAAAAGTAGCAGTCGTCGCCCACGCACTCGGTCGCCGTCATGTTGTGCGAATAAACCTCCAACGCGGCGTTCACACCATCGGGCTTGTTGATCGACGTCCACATGTGGTCCTCACCGGGCTCAAATGATCGCCCCGGAGTGTTGAACTCATCACTCATCACGAGCTCCCACTGCTCGCCGCGCGTGCTCACGTACACCTGGCGGTTCTCGGGCGTGGCCGGGTCCACCCACGTGCGGATGCCCGACTTGGTCGGGTCTTCGGCGGCCTCCGCGCACGCCGCGAGCAGCACCGCCGCCGCCACCGCGACGGTCTTCCATTGTTGCTGCGTCGTCATCATGTGTATGGACGGACGGACTTCCGACTGTTGCTGAGACTTTTTTTTCGAGGAAACAAATCGATGGCGATAAGAGAGAGGAAGGGCGTTAGTGTGTGTGTGTGTGTGTGTGGCGGCGAACACAGAGAGAGAGAGAATGCGTCGCGCGTGACTTGAGAATGCACGCACTCACCTTGGAGAACGGGACGACGCGCGAGAGGGAACGCTGATGCTGGTGCTGATGCCGGTGGCGCTAATGCCAGTGCGAAATGGCGATCGCGTGCCTCTGATAGGAAAGCGAGCGAGGAGGGACCTTTTGTTGTCGCTTTGGTTTTGGCTTCGGTGGCTGGCTGGGTTGCGCTCCCTCCTCAGAACCAGATGCCCGCAAAGCCCATACAATTGTGCAGTGAACTGCCCACCTGCTCACGAGAGCGCGACTTGACAACAAGAGAGCATTTTATTTACCTTGTTAAAATCTTGACCTGTTCAACAATATAGATTTGGTTAAGGATACATCATTGACCTTCTCATATCCTCCAAGATGCGCTATCTTTAACTCACTATTTATTCAAGGTAGGTCAGTTTGCTCTGGATGTTTTTGTGATGACATCCACCATATGTGGCCATTAAGGTACGATTGCGTCTGAACTTATTTGACACCGTGTTTGGCCATACAAGTACGATTTCCTGGACTGATTCCGAACCTACCCAAGCGTACCTAATCGATTTCAGCCAGCCACGCTAAATTCGGAAATTAACGAAGTGATACAGTTACACGTCAGTCGAAATATGATCTTGACAGACCAAACGAATTTACTGCTCAAAACTGGCTGAAGCGGACATCGAGTTCTTTTAGAACTCTTCAAGGCAATGACCAGCACTCTTCACTCCCGATAATTAGTTCCCTGCTGAACTCGACTCGAGTTGAACCTTTGAAAAATGATAGTTGCCTTTCCTGTCGACCGAAAAGCAACTTGAAGCCCGCAGTCTTTCTCGCGAGCGAGCGGCAAACGCTACAAGAGAGAGAAAAAAAGCAACCTCAAGCGCGCAACGTAAGTGAATGCCAAGTGTATGCACACGCGTGCGTGTAAGTCCATGAGTCCATAGCCTACTAACTGACCATCGTGATGCTATCTGTTGCTGTGACGCTGTTTTGCTATGGCCAGTAGATATCCGCAAAAAAACACGCACATGCAACAATGGATCGCTTCATCGCTGGCACACATTTCTACAACCACGACATGTTTGGCGGTATCCGCCCCGGCGGCGACGTACATTTGATCTCCAAGGCGTACTTCGGGCTCGCAGTGTCGGCATTCGCGTCGGCGTTCGTGTACATCGGACTGCGCAGCGGGTTGCTGCTCATGGTGTGCGCTGAGCTCGACTTTTCCACGCAAGAGATGCAAGCGGTGGATCGATTGGCAGAGCTACCGGCTGCGTTTTCGTTCTTCATCGGACTGCTTGCAGACGCCATGCCGCTCGTCGGGTACCACCGCAAGGCGTACATGATAGTGGGGCACTCGTTGGTATTGGCCAGTCTGCTCTTGCTCGGCGTCGCTTTCAGCTTTAGCTCAGCGCTGGAAGACTCTCTAGGAAGAGGCTACGTCTACATCATGACACTTCTTCTTGGATGCGTGAGTGTTGGCTCGATGGTCAACTTTGTGTCAGTGCACACGATGGTGGTGACCTTGTCGCAGAGAGAATCGCTTGAGGATCGAGGAATCGTCCAAGCCAAATACTTGATCGTGCGAGTGAGCGGTCAAGTGACAGCGCGCATTCTGGTCTTCTTCATCACCGACCCTGGACACTCGCTTCACGTGCCCCTGATGTTGCTCGCGCTAGGCGCCATCTCGATCTTTAGCATCATAATGGTAATATTGTACCTGGATGAAGACGAGGACCATTGTCAGCACTCAATCCGGACCAAGAGCGGCAAGTACTGGACGATGACCCAGCAGAAGGCCATGTGGCGCATTCTCACCTTCATTTCCTGCTTTGCGTTCGCGCTCGGCTTCAAGTTCTCCGAGGCGCAGCGAGCTCTCCAAGTCTGGTCACACGTAGATTCAAGGCGATCTCAGCTCCTCGCCAACATCGCGAGCGATTGGATCATGCTCTGCACGATTCTCGTCTGGCGCAGATACTTCATGAACAGCCTCTGGAGGCGCGTGTTCGCAACTGGACCGATCGTAGTGATCTTGTCCCAGGCGATTTTGTCAGCACTGACGATCCCCGATATTGTTCGAAACCAAGTCTTGTACACGCTGGTTACAAGTTTCACAGGTGTGTCGAGCGCCTTCATTGCGATGTCCACGCTCGTTCCAGTGACCGAGATCGCACAAGAAGGCTCAGAAGGTGGCGTCGCCGGCTTGGCGGTGTCGTTCTACACGATCTCCAAGGTGTTTGGCAGCACCTTTCTCAGTGCTCTGCAAAGCGCCGCCGTCTTCTCGCTCAAAGACCCAGTCGAAGACTCGTCGCACGCTCGGTGGTTGGTCGCTACGGCGCAGGCGGTGACAGTCGCCGTGAACTCTCTCAGCTTCGCTGGCATCATTTTGCTGCCGATGCAGAAGCTGGACGCGCAGCAATTGCACACGTTCGGAGGGTTCACTCGATTCGCAGGATCCGCGACTGTGGCTGTCTTCCTGCTCCTATTGACGTACTGTATCGTGTTCAACACGTTGCTCCTCATCCCCAGCACGGCATGCTACTTTGTGGTTGGAAGCGGCGGATGCAGCAACTGAGTGAGGCAGCAACCTGCACTTAGTTGGCTCGCGCCGCGCGAAGAAAGACGAGCAGAAAGCTAGCGCAGCCACACCACGTCGCAGCTGAGCAAAGCTCGAAATGTGCGCAATTTATTTGACGTACAAGATCTTTGAGATGACTCCAAAAGGAGGTCGTCTGCGTCGTCGTCGTCGTCGTCGTCGTTCGAAAAATACCACAACGCTCTTCACGATGACACGATTTTGATTGATCCGAGTGGTATCTTTTGAGCGAGAGGAATGAGGCGGTACTTTACACACTCAGATTTGGGAGGGAATTCGTTTCCACAGGACTTACAAAGAGGGTTATCAAGAGTTCCATCGATTTTACACCAATCTATATTTATTTAAAGAGGTTTGAGGAATTCTGAAATTGTGTGTCTCACGCTCCTCACGATCTGTTCCGTCATTTCAAGGAACAGAATGTCGTAATCTGAACCACTTTGTTTGCGGGCAGCTAGCAGAAATCAAGTGAAAGTGGTCAGCACGGATATGCAATTGCGGAGAGATTATGTGCACACAAATGAGGACTTCAAATCAGAATCAGCAACAAGTGGTCAGTTTGAATATGCGATTAATAAGGTTTCACTGATACAAGACGCAAACTCCTCGTCGAAAAGTGTCTCAAAATTCCAGGTGCAAAACAAAAGTTTGAACAGCCACGAGACACAAGTGTCCCGCGTCACAAATGTGTACGGTACGCGAAAAAGCCCTACACATCGAGTCTATCCAAAGCCAAATTTTAGAACACGTGGCCAAGCCGTAAATGCTCTGCTCACCTTCAAACCTTTTATGACAAAATGAGCTTTTGAGATGTCGCATTCACCATTTTTCAGAAACTGTTCTTAGCATCACGTGGTTTTCAGTGTCTACCGGAACAGCACCAACCGTCAAACTCCTTGCAAGCGAATCATTCGTTTGCTCCCTCTTGTTCTGCGGCAGCGCGATAATCGCCAGCACGTTGGATGATGACGCCAAGCAGCGGATTCCATCACTCGCTCGCACCTGAGAGACAGCGCTCTCTCTTCCTCTCTCTCTCGCTCCTTCCTTGCCTGTCAAAGTCCACAAGGCAAGCCCCTTGTGTCCAATCTCCTCCGAAGGTCGACAGCTTGTTAGTCGATCCATCAATCAATCAGTCTCGTGCACGCGCACGCGTTAGCAGCAGCCATCTCTCTGATTAACCGCTTCTCAATGGACTCTTCCACAGCTGCGCTGCCGTCACAGACACCACCCGTCCCCGTTGAAGCTGCTGCACCAGCACCAGCTCCAGCTTCGACTACTGACATGCCGACGACGCCGCTGGCTCCGGCCGTACCGCCGCCGCTCCTGGCGCCCGCGATGGCGTCCCAAGGGGGACCCGCCGTCCCGGTGCCGCTCTTCTCCACTGCGTCCGAGACACCGCTGAACCTGAACACGCCGCTGCGCAACAAGGCCGTGTACCCGAGCCGGCGGTACGAGACCAAGTCGACATGGATGCAGCTCATCTTCGGTGTGCTCTACCTGCTGCTCATCGTCGTGTGCTCCTTTTTGGACGTCGTGTACTTCCTCTTCCCGCTCGACTATATCATCCGCCCGCTCTTCGGCCGCAACATCTACAAGCGCGTGATGAAGTTCTTCGAGGGGCTCTTCTTCGCGATGCTCGCGGGCCTGCTCGAGTACGTCGCCGGTGTGAAGATCGTCGTGACCCAGGACCCCGGTGACGAGAGCCTCGACCCAAGCGACACGCCATTCTCGATCACAGACCAGATCCTGCTCATCTGCAACCACCGCACAGAGGTCGACTGGCTGTTCTTCTGGAACCTGGCGATCCGCTATGGGTGTCACGACCGCATCCGCGTCATGATGAAGGCGATCATCCGGTTCGCGCCGGGTGTGGGCTGGGCGTTGCTGCAGATGAAATTTCCCTTTGTGAACCGCCGCTGGGCCACCGACCAAGCGCGCATCCGGAAAGTGATCAACCAGTACCAGAAGTACTCGAGCGGTAGCTGGCTGTCCATGTTCCCTGAAGGCACGATCCTCGAGAAGAAGACGCTCATCAAGTCCCACGAATTCGCCATGGAGCGCGGTGAGCCGCGCTGGAACTACGTGTTGTACCCGCGCGTGCGCGGCTTTGAGCTCTGCGTGGAGGAATTCAACCCCGAGTCAATCCTGGACGTCACCATCGCGTACCCGGAGCTCGCTGACGGCATCTTGCCATCACCGGTGCGTTATATATTCGTTCATCATTGCCCAGCCATTGTATTGCTTATGATGCTAACTCTGTTGGCATCTTGTTTACTTACTCTCTCGTTATTACAGCTTCGTTGCATTCGTGGTCAGTACCCGAAAGAGGTGCACATTCACCTGAAGCGATACCGAAGAGCGACGTTCGAAGCCAGCAAGGGTGACATGGACCAGTGGCTCAAGGACCGCTTCGCCGAGAAAGAGGAGCTGCTCAAGAACTTTTACGAGAACCGTGTGTTCCTGGGCAAGCGCGTGATCTGCGAGGACGCGAAGTTCGGCCACTGGGTAATCTTGGGCTGCGCCATGAACATCGGCGTGCTCTTCTTCACGTACTTCATCGTCGGTGCGTACCCGCTCGTGATGCTCTGCATCTACGCGTTCTGCACGCTGCACGCGCTCTACTTTGTCCACACCTTTGGCAAATAGAGAGGCAGCCGGCACGTCAAAATATCCTCATACTACGCAACAACAACAACGTATTCGCAATTTTTTTCTTTCATTAGATGGACTGTATCATACTGTGAACGCGGGATACCTCTTGTCGCAAATACACCAGCCAACCAACCATTTTCACAACAAAATGCAATACAATACAACATTTTTTGGCATCATCTCCAAGCATGTCCACTTGTCTTTGTGTTGTTGTTGTTGTTGTTGTTGTTGTTGTTGTTGTTGATGATGTTGATGATGATGTTGATGATGATGATGACGATGGTGATGATGATGATGATGATGGCTTGCTCTCGTTTACATGCAGCAATTCGTAGCCTTTCGCATGAGGAATCAGGATACGGGATAACTAGGTGCCTATTCCTTCATTCAATGGCGCCGGGGGAGGTTGCGCCACTGCTCCGAGTTGCGCTCGGGCGGCACGACCGCGTCGCCGCACTTGAGTCCCATGTCGACGCACTTGCGCGCGACCTGGTGGGCGGACTTGTCCGGCAAAAAGCCCGCGATGATGTGTGCCTCGTCGTGCTGCTTGGCTTTCATCAGGTCCTCCTCGGCGCTCGTAAACACCGCTTCGTAGATCGCATCGCTGACGCCAGCGCCTCGAGCGGTGGCGCGGCGATACACGTTCGTGCGCGTGCGTTGGGCTTCGCACTGACGAATAGCGAGTGCAAAGAGTGCCACGATGAAGGCGAGGAGGAGAGGACGGGTGGAAGAGGGCTTCGTGACCGCTCGCATTGCTGCTGGTGATTGCAGCTAGTTCTCCAAGTGAGATAGAAGCAAAGCAGACAAGGCCGATCAATGGGTTTGAGAGGGGACGATGAAGATGAAGGGTCACGTTAGGATCTTGATAATGAAGACTGAGTGATAGAAGTAAGGATCACAGTCATAAGATAGTCATATCAATACCGGAAAAGCATCAAGAAGACACTACACACCTGCATGGAAATGTTCGCAATCCAGCGCACAAAGTTGCAACGCACCGCATCTCTTCATTCTCGCGGGCGAGTGTAGGGTGACGCAGCAATCGTCTCACTTCTGAAGAGAATGATGCGCCTCGCTCGACTTTTCCAAATCCGTGGAAGTGGGCCAAGAAGACACGCACCATGGTGATGGGGAGCTTCGTTTTGCAAATTGCACACAGACATTGCCATCCAGGTATGTTGTAGGAGCTCTTTGGCATGACGCATTGAGCAGGGAGTCCTTGCTTTCCCTTTGTGTATCGTCAGCAATTCTCGACTGCCGCATTTCTTTCATAAGACAGTATTCGCTCACAGTGCTTCAGTTCGCGACTGGCAACACTTGGTTCCGTGTAGCCATTTGTAGAAGATAAAGGTGCGAGTCCAATTCAGACAACACAACCCCAAGCAAGTACGCGTTGGCTGTTGGCCCATAGCTGCAGCTTCCAATGCTGGGTTTGGGTGCGAGTCGATTGGTCGCCCACCACACACTCCCGGTCGTCGTGTCCTGCTCCGACCGATATCATGAGATGCCGAAGTCCGCCAGCTTGGCTCGCATACCCGCAAATAGTAGCACACTACGAGACCTTAGCCCAAGGTGCATGCATCATCAATGCATCGGATGGCCACAGCAATACATGAGCACGAGCAATTCAACAAATGCTTGTCACGACTTGAGTCTTCTCGAATTCCCACACACGCGTCGCTCGCTCCTCAAGCAGGTAGGAGGGCAGGTCTCTGCTCTTCGTGAACTCGGAAAGCACTCATAGTTCTGCTTTGTGGATCCGCGTCACATTGGCAAACTCGATGTTGCACGGATAACTCTTCGTTGTGACAAGTGCATTATTCAAAGACTCAGACCTCGACAAATACGCCGCGGACGATCTGCCCGACGTCTCGGACACTTTCAGAGCTCATGAGCTCACTGACAGCGAGTAGCTCTGGATCGTTCGAGAAAGGAAAGGCCGTACTTGCGGATTTTGATCAGTGTGGATGATCCACTGCTAGGCGTTATTGTGTTAGTCGCTCTAGTGTGACGAGCGGGAAGACGAGGATATCAGGGACAGTGTTGCTACCAGAGGAGACCTGGCAAATCATGCTGCTTGTCGTCGAGTCGCCCTCCTGCCTGCCGTTGTAGTCAGGCCGGTCGTTGAATCTGAAGCTCTGGTGAGGGACGTTAAGATCGCTGCCGGGACCTTCTTGAAGTTGGCACTTTTCCGGGTTGCTGTCGACAGTATCAACCAGGATAAATCAAGATCAGGCTAGCTAATGAAGCGTAGATACGCAAGACAGAACCAAGTCCGCGCACAGCTCTATGATGCTCTTGATCATGTGCGCTTCCGTGAACTCGGAGATCTTGTTTCCAAGAAGTGCAGGTGGTATACACGCCTTTCAGGAGGTGTTTGGGTATAGTTAGCTAAAAAATGTATATGTATGATGAGCAAGGCAATTTTGAATCCCAAGGAACGATATGGTACAAATTTGCAGTGCAGCATTGCCACCGGCTCGGTACAAATAGAGCCCGTCGAGAAAACTGGGAGGGGTCTTCGACGTCAATCTACAGCACTACACTCCATAAACAAAAAGTGTGTCTGATGTTTACTGTTTACTGCCAGCCTAATACGCCGTCTTCGGTGATTCTGCAGAAGCCTCACTGTGCAAATCTACTATTATATAGCCAAGGTCACACAGCCTGGGTCTTAGGAACGTTCGCTCGCTCGTTTCGCCGTTCAACTGGACGTTTGTCAACTCGCTACAATTCTGCATCATCAGTCCGCATGCCTCCCCTCCTCCACTTATTGTCGACAACTTGGTAGAAAAGCCGCATGCAACATCAAAGCGCTATTGTCATTCGAGCCGGAATGCCTAGTGTGCACAGACCAAGATCGAAAGCCAACGCTCTGGTCACAGAGAGGAACAAAGAGCTCGAACGAAAGTAGCTTCTCACGCCATCACCTACACGGATCCAGGCCATCATCAACTCACAGACGGACTGAGGATCCGACGTAAACCACTCCGCACAACGATCGCGCACGACCTCTCACTCACTCACTCGCGCACGCACCTCTGGCTTGCGTGAAAGCAATAGCGCAAGGCACCTCCACCGAGATACTGTAGGCGATCACTGCCTATCCCCCACTGCAGTACTATTCTGACGCTTTCACTGTGTCATGTGAAGTAAAGCGGTGTTTTTGATACTCGGAAAACACATGGGGGAGTGGTTGGAGCGATTTGATATTTGTATGTGGATGCGGCTTGCATCCACAGCGAGGTTGTGTCAGATCACCCACCCCATCAAAAAGAGTCAGATCTTTACCGCCATCAGCATGCGTATTTTAATTTGTAAGCGGATTTAATAGCTATCTCGCAAAATAATGACAGCACATAGAGCAAATTGATGTGTGAATTTTAGCACACATTTGGAGTTAATCCAAACTAGAATCTCGTCTGAGTCGCTCAACCATCTGGTTTTGTTAAAACCCCTTCCTCAGTTGAGTTGAGCCAGCAACCAGCATAGACCGACAGGCGCAGACGGGAGGCCCGCTGTCATTCTTCATTGAGCTCTTCGTTGCGCAGGTGGTTGGCTCACTCGCCATGACGCAGCACAATACCCAGCACCAGCGGTCCGAGCTGCCGCCGCTGTCGTCCATGTCGATGTCGATGGCGTCACTCACCACCGATCGAAGCTTGGATTCGTCCTCGCGCGCCGCGTACCAGTTCCACCAATCGTCATTGGACGGCGTGCCCATGTTGGACGGCGGCAGTCAGAAGAGCGACCTGGCGGACATCATGTCCTCCAAACGCAACGAGCGTTTCCACTTTGAAACCGCCGCGGTGATCAACGCGCGGAGGACACCATCAAGTGATGGACACCAAGGACATCACCAGCGCCAGATTGTTCACCACGACGCTAAGAGCTACAGCAGCAGTCTGCGAGAGGGTCTCGAGCCCGTGCAACTCTTCAGCCGCGCGTATGCGGCGCTCGCGCTCAACGGCTTCGCCTCGGGCTTCGCGATCACGTTCCTGCGCTACGTGTTCCGCCCGCTGCTCGTCGCGTACCTGAGTTTGCACCACAGGAACCAGTTTTTGTCCGCGCGGTACCTGCTCGAGTGGCCCGCAGCGTTTGCGGTCTTCGTGGGGCTCCTGTCGGACTGCGTGCCCATCGGAGGGTACCACCGCAAGTCGTACATGGTGCTCGGCTGGTTCACGAGCTTCCTCATGTTCACGGGCATCGTGGTCGCCACACTGCTCTCGCCGAGCAAGATCCTGCTGTTCGTGGACACGAACAAACCGGGGGAAGCCATCGCGACGTCCGACCTCGAGACGTACCCCGAGCAGTTCGCAGTACTCTACGTCACGTTCGCGGTCATCGGCTGCTTGGGCTTCCAGGTCGCGTACGTGGTGTCGCTCGCGATGACCGTCGAGCTCGCGCAGCGAGAGCCGCTCTACATGCGCGGCCACCTGCAGGCCATGTACATGTTCCTCTTCTACCTCGCGGCGCTGCTTGCGCAGTTCTTCGCGTCCAAAGTGTTGTTCATGAACGCGAACGAGAGTGAGCCGCTACGTTCCACGATCACCATGGGTGAAGCCGGTGTCGTGCTCTCCATGTGCAGCGTCGCTGCGTTCCCGACCGCGCTGTTCTTCCTCACGGAGGAGCGTGTGCTCATGGGCGTACCGTGTGATGAAGACGATGAAGAGAATCTAGAATCTCCCAACCGAGTCCCCAGTAGCACCAGCAGCAACAGTAGCACCTTGCGTCTGCTTGCCGAGCGTGTCAGGGAGCTCTTCCACTTCTCCCAGCAACAGGTGGTCTACCGCGTGGTCGGCTTCGTGTGCGGCATCGTGCTCATTCTGGGGCTCTACAACCAGAACCTGCGAGACGCTGTGGCGCTCTGGTCGGACATCACGCCCCAGAAGACGCTGGGCGTGCAAGTGGCGCAGAACGCGTGTATCGTGCTGGGCATCATGATCTGGCGCGGGCTCCTCGTGAACACTTCGTGGCAGCGGCTCGTGATCGTCTCCGTGTGCTTCTACGTACTCTGTTGCATGGCGCTCACACTGCCCACGGTCTACGGCTGGTACCGCAACGAGTGGTACTTCCTCGTGCTCACGGCACTGCTGGAGGTGCCCAAGGGCCTCTTCAAGCTCTTCGCCGTGCTGCCGGCGACCGAGATCGCCGAGCTCGGACGTGAGGGCGTGACCGTCGGGCTACTCTTCTCGTTCCAATGGCTCGTGTACATCGCGGCGAACACGCTCTCGACCGCGCTCAGCAAGGGCATCGGCACGAACGTCACCACGACCCAGGTGCTCGCGGACTCGGCGGACACCCGAAGCACGCTCATCACGGCCGCCACGGTGTACTATTCGATCAACCTGTTCAGCATCATGCTCGCGGTGATGCTCCCCGAGCAGAAGCTCCAGGCTCAGCAGATGCGCGCCTCGGGGAAGCAAAGCAGGGCCATGGGGTACACCATCATGGTCGGGTTCTGGGTGTTGCTGGTCTACGGACTCGTGGCGAACATCATCGCGATCCAGAATGAGGAGTAAGTATACCAGTAATCACAAGAGGTATACGGCACCTCTGAACGAGTACCATAAGTTAATATTTAACGACACGAGCATGTGCGAAATAGTACGCTCACTCTCTCTCTCTCATCCAGTCCTTCCGAGGTGTCGTCGTCGTTGCTTTGTTGTTGCTGCTACTGCTGTTGTTGTTGTTACTGCTGCGCTGTTTGCGCTTGAGGATCTGCTGCGTCTCGTCGCTGAGCACCTGCACCGCGATCTTCTGCTGAGCCTCCGCGAGCCGCAGCTTGGCCTCATCCTGCTTGCGGAGCTCCTCGTCTTTCTTGGACTGAAGCTCCCTGATCGCCAGCAAACCCCGACGCTCGAGGTCTTCGCGGAGGGCGTTCGCGTGCATCATGCGCAGACGTCGCTGCTCGTCCTCAAAGCGCTTGTGTTCCAGTTCCACGAGTCGCGCGGCTTCTTTCTGCTTCTCTAGAAGCACTGCACGCACGGCTTTGTGCTTGGAGTTCTCTTCTGAGACGCGCTGGGTGTACGCCTGCTGCTTCCGGCGCAGCTCCTCTCGACTGAGCGCCTTCTTCGGTGGCGCTTTGACTTTCGGGCGATCCAGAGTCGCCATCTTACGGGCTACCGTGGTCACTGAGAGCTGCAGGTCCAGATCCAGCAGGTTCATTTGGTCCTTGTCACCTGTGTCACTAGCTAATGATGCAGCCTCAGGAGCGTCACTCAAGCCTTCTAGAGCGCTAGTGTAGATCGGTTCAGGCTCCGGGACGAGGCTGCGCCAGTACTTCACGACCGAGTGGATCCAGAGGATGTGCTGGAAGATCGCGCCGATGCGCTTGCGCATGAACTTCTTCCGGTAGAGCGCGTGAATCAGGTTGCTCTCGGTGTCGCCAACGCCCATGGCCTTGCGCCACTGGGTCTCGATCATCATGTTGTGGTTAACGCGGTTGAGCAGCTCCTTGTGCGAGAGCTCTTCTTTCGCGCGGATGCCGCGCATACCGCGCAGGATCTTGCGACAGAGGATGCGGAACTGCTTGAGTCGCTCCTGGCGCCGCTTGCGCATCGCTCGGAACCCGCGCTGAATGCGCAGAGCAGCTTTCAGGGCCAGCGTCTGGCGGTACACGCGCCGCCCCAGGTATCCGCGGAAGAGCCGTTGGATCTGCAGCGCGCTGAAGTTGAAGTAGTTGTAGTACATGGTCGCGATGCGCTGCTGCTCCAGGTGCAGTTTGCCCATCATGGCGTTCATCTCGTCCAGCTCGTGCTCAAAGATCTCCTGGGTCTGGTTGATGCGCTCAAAGCAGCCGGTAATGCGATCTTTGGTCGCGTGGAGCTTGTCGATTGCCTTGTCCAGCGCTCTGGGAGGCGAGTCCTGGGACTCAAAGCGCTCGGGGTTGGACGAGTGGTGGTGGCGCAGCGGGGACTTGAAGTCCGCACCACTACTACTCGTGAAGTGCGGTAGCGCGAGCCGCTTGCGAGGAGACACTGGCGATGACGGTGGTGACGACGCGCTCGGGAAAGAGGCGGCGCGCGCGGCAGGTCTCGCGAGCACCAGCAGTGGCAGCGAGGACGTCGACGCATTCATTTTTCTTCGCTCGCGATAGTGTGAAACTGGTGTCGGAGATGCATTTGTGGGATATGCATGTCTAGAATCGAAAATAAATCCAAGCTGCGCAAG
>JALBZZ010000495.1:0-23219 GCA_038051095.1 Globisporangium irregulare
GGGTGGGTTGAGCTGGGGCTGAGCTGTTTGCAGACCGAGGCGAATCGGAGAATGAAAGAGCCACTCAGCTCAACTCACCTCACTTGAAAGGCTCTTGTCTTGTTTGAGAGCGAGCGAAGGAGGGGAAAAGGAGGGATAGGAAAGATTTGAGGAGCTCTTTGTCCAGCAACCAGATAAAGTGAGCGTGTGGGTGCAATTCGGGACAAATAGGAGGAGATGGGCTGGAATAGAGAGCGCAATCTGGTGATTGACAAATGACTATATCTAAATATTAGGGTGAATCAAATATTAAATATATAAATGTGGAGCTATTGGCTGGAGTGTGGAGAAAGAAAATTTGTATTCAAAAGACCTCATATCAGGTTCCACAATTGTGAAAGAGTTGTTAAAATGAGGATAAACAAACACCACCAGTGATGGAATGTGGGTGGATTTTTCTTTAAAATGTCCAGTTTTTGTCCAGAGCAGCATTTATTGGCTTTTGATTGGCTGTGATTTGTGGCCTGGATTTCCGCACATCATGAAAACCTTTGAAAAAGCGTGCATGTGAGCTCAGCTCATAAATCAGGTTGTCTGTCTTTTCCAAGCCGCAGCTGGCATGAGCCAACGAAGATCTAGGCTTAAATCACCTCGGTGGAGTCAGTGCAGTTCACTCGTGGGTGCATTCGCGCGCCAAGTACTGTATTAACAGCAAGCGCACCAAGGTCCTACTCAGCCCAAACAGGGGTGCAATGCACTCTTCGCCAAAAATATGAATGAACCGAGACAGCGATTGGTTTCCCTAAGATGCTTGCTAAGAAAACTATTATACAGAACATATGAGCGAACAGCACAAAAAGGTCAATATTCATCACGTGAGCTGCTGATACAGTGTAGTGTGTCCACGTCTAGAAGACACGACCTGCATGTCTACATCCCAGAGGCAATCCACGCAACTACGGTACAACCTGTAGCAAACTCTTAGAGGCGGCGGTCCTCCGAGGAATCCGACGAGTCGTCCGAGTCCTCTGAGTCGTCGTTGTTCGCCGAGTCCTCGACGTACACGACATCCGAACTGTCCTCACTGTCATCGCTGTCTTCACCGTTCGCATCCACGTCAATGTCGATGATGACCACACCGTGGTTGTCCGACGGGTTTGAAGCTGGAGCATGAGTCTTCGGAGTGTAGGTCTTCGGAGCGTGGGTGGTTGGAGCGCTGGTTACCACAGGAGCCAAAGTCTTTGGAGCGTGCGTCTTAGGTGCGTGAGTGGGAGCCTCAGTCTTCGGAGCTTCGATCTTTGGAGCTTCCGTCTTTGGAGCTTCCGTCTTTGGAGCTTCCGTCTTCGGAGCCTCAGTCGTAGGCGCATCGGCAGTTGGCTTGCACCCGTACACGCCGGTCTTGACTTTGCCACAGTACGCACCATTTGGTAAGCCTTCTTGTGGTCCTGGGCACGCGCCGTTCGAGATGTTGGCAACGCAAGCCTGGCCAGTCACACAGTAGATACCCTGGACGCCTTCGACACTCATTGGAGACTGACCTGGACCGGAGCAGAGAACGTTGTCAATCTTTGGCGCTTCAGTCTTCGGAGCCTCAGTCTTTGGAGCCTCAGTCTTTGGAGCCTCAGTCTTAGGCGCATCAGTGTTTGGTTTGCATCCATACACGCCAGTCTTTACTTTACCGCAGTGGGCACCATTTGGCAAGCCTTCTTGAGGTCCTGGGCACGCGCCGTTCGAGATGTCAGCGACACACGCTTGGCCGGTAACACAGAATACGCCTTGCACACCTTCCACACTCATTGGAGATTGGCCCGGACCCGAGCAGACAGCTGATTCAGTCTTTGGTGCTTCAGTCTTTGGTGCTTCAGTCTTTGGTGCTTCAGTCTTTGGTGCTTCAGTCTTTGGCGCTTCAGTCTTTGGTGCTTCAGTCTTTGGCGCTTCAGTCTTTGGCGCTTCAGTCTTTGGAGCTTCAGCATTCGGCTGGCAGCCGTACACACCGGTGATCACCTTGCCACAGTGCGCACCGTTCGGCAAGCCGTCCTGTGGACCAGGGCAAGCACCAGTCGAGATGTCGGCAACACAAGCCTGGCCGGTCACACAGTACACGCCTGGGACACCTTCCACGCTCATCGGCGACTGGCCTGGACCGGAGCAGACGTCCTTGCTGCTGTGGCCGTGCACGCGCACGTGGACCTTGGCCTGTTCCTTGGAGGCGACAGAGCCGAGCGCGAGCGCCGCGGTGGCCGCGATGAGCACGAGCTTCTTGCAGAACATGGCGAGTGAGCGAGCGCTGAAAATGAATGAAGACTGCGAATTGGAGAATGAGCAGCTTGCCTACGAAAGTCTAGCTGCACAAATGTGACTGAGGCGCTTCAAGAGCAACGGAAGGGAGAGAGGGGAAGAAGATTAGAGGACCTCCAGAGAGTAACAGATGGCTTGACAAGCAAAACACAATTCGGGACAAGTTAGGGATGGGTGAACCTGGTGATTGACGATCGACGAGATTTGCATTGTGGGGGTTCGCATTGTGTAGTATATCAAATAGTGGCAATATTTGGGCTATAATCGAGAAATCAAGAGTGGTGAATTTTTTTGCGCATTTGTGTAGATTTTTTTTACTTTTTTATCCACATATTTTATAATGTGGATGAACAAGCTTGGATATAAAATGGGTGGATTTTTCTTAAATGATGGCCTGTTTTTGCACTATGATAGGTTCTGATTGGCTTTAATTGTGCTCCTTGCTGTGCAAACGTACTTCTGAGTCTGAGTCGCTGCTGAAAACCGAATTGTGAGACTTGAAGCCATTGCTTGCTCTTGGTTCCAAGGGTTCCCAACATGCAAGGTCACATGCATGAGTACAATGTACTCCCAGATGCAAACGCAAAGCGTAAACCAAACACAAAACAAGCTCGGCAACACCGTGCCGTGCCAGCTGGTCTCGGGGGGGAGGAAGCGAGAGCCATTCTTACTCTCGTGGAAGAAACATGCAAGGAACTTCCTGTACCAGTGCTGGGCATGCATGTCCACTACGATCACCCTTGCATTGTTTTTGCTTTGCGTAGGATCCGCTACAGAGCTCAGTCGGACTGCAGTAGCAAGCTGCTCGATGGGCTAGGCCTTTGAGCATGTAAATTGAGCTTAGTCTTAAAGGCGTACTAAAACTCCCAAGTTCGGATATATCGCCATCCTCAGGCTTCATCTTCTTTGTGAGGAGTACAGTATCATAATTCACCAACCTCAAGCCTCATCGACGTGAACAGTTCTGATAGAATCGTTCCCAGCGTTTTTGCGTTGATTTGCAAAAGATACGTGCTTTTGTTTAGATTATAGTAAGCAAAAAATGTTCAAAAAGAAAGAAAACTCCCACGTCCACCTCAAGTGGATACGCCCTTTAATCCAGCCCCGACGATGTGCGGCGAGTGCCATTTCATTGCGAAGTACGCAATGCTTTGCACGAAAGTCACAAAGAGCGAGCGATGCCTACAGCGCAATTGTGACTTGCTAGAAGCGGCGCCGGCGCTCGCTATCGTCCTCCGTGGTGTCCTCGCTGTCGCTCTCGGTGTTGGCACCAGCCGGCACCACTGGCTTGCAGTCGAGCACGCCCGTCTTCACGGTGCCGCAGTACGAGCCGAACTTGAGACCCGACTGACTTCGGTTGCAAGCCGCTGTGCACTGGTGGCGGCGACAAGGTGGCCCCCATGAGCGTCGAGGGGGTCGAGAGCGTCTTCTGCGTGTCCGGCACAACGTGCGCTGGTCAAGACGGGGTTTGCCCTGGTCCACAGGACCGACTGGAGCACGGCTCGTATTGCGGCACCGTCAAGGCGGGAGTTCTCGACTGCAAGCCCAACGGTGTTGCACCACATAAGCGCCGCGAGAGCTACACCAGCCCCGGCCGTGGTCAGAGCAAGGCTGCTATCTGCTCGGCTCCAGATCAATCGCCCATGAGCATCGAGGGCTTCGACGGTGTCCTCTGTGTCTCGGGTCCGGCCTGTGCTGCCAACGTCTCCACCGGCGCTTGTCCGGATCCGCAGCCGGGTCTGCCGAACGGCGCGGTGTACGACACGGTGAAGACTGGCGTGTTCAGCTGTAAGCCAGTGGTGCCGGCTGGTACCGACACCGAGAGCGACAGCGAGGACACCACGGAGGGCGATAGCGAGGACCCGAAGGAGTCCTCGGATGAGCGCCGTCGCCACTTCTAACAAGTTGCGAATGAATCCATCGCTCCTCATCCATTCTCTTTTCTGAATCTTCTGACGAACTGTATGAGAATATGAGAAAGTTGAAAGGACTCGTACTGGACGACGTGAAAGCAGGAGTGTAGGTTGTGTCTGCTTGATGCGAACATAGTCGCAGTTGCCTTCTTTCTTGTGCCTCACACATGTACTGTATCTCTTTTTCCTGCCAATTCAATTTGTCAAAACCTACTCTCGACAATAATAAACAAAACACAAACAAATTGCATCTGATCCTGCAGCACCAAGAAGCACACGTGTTAGAGAGCACGGCCATTTGCCTCTAAATACCTTATTAATATTTTTTCTGCAGGACAGTGGAGTTACTTTCTCTGTGCATGTGCGTCGTGCGCGCTAGTGGAGCGCTATCACTCGGCTCTCCACCAGCGACTGCTTAGATGAGTGCATAGAGAAGCGCCGCGAATATGAGAACCCACAATTGACAGTTGATCAGCACGCACCTCTCCATGCTCAGTCCAGCGCGCGTGCTCGCGAAGCTTGCTCTTCTTAGTGCTTGGTTGAAAAACGACGTAAACACACCAATATTAGCGCTGGTTTACAATACCGGCACTGGTCATATGTGCACTTCAACTTAGCGCGGTTTTAATAGAACCATTTCGTCCACAAGTGGGTACAGTGATCTATTAAAACCGCCTGCACATTTGACCGAGACAGCAAACTTCATCAATTGCGCGTCTCAAGTTGTTTGGGTGAGCAATATGTTCCTGAATGAAGTTGCTGAATGGCGTTGTCTTGTTGCATTGCATCAGCGCTGCGAAGAGTAAAAACAATCAAAGAGCACGGAGTGTTGTGGCTGAGCTGTATTTGTTTGGTCGTGACGCAGTTGAAGTGGTTGGTCAATTTTGAACTTGGTGGAATACACATTGGCTAGTTCTGGGATTGAGAGTCGCAAAAACACTCTTTGAAAAGAAAATCATACGTTGATTATCCACATTGATAGCAAAAACCTAAAAATTTCAAAAGAGAAAAAGAGTGTCCACCTGAAGTCGATACAACCTACACTCTCGCATCTCACAAACTGTCGTCCGTCAGATCTGCTTCTGACAACACAGCAAACCGCTTAGAAGCGACGCTCGTCCGAGGATTCCGAGTCGATCGATTCGTCGTCCTCGATCACGAGCTCGATGCTTTCCTCGCTGTCCTCGCTGTCCTCGGTGGCGAAGGTGACGAGAACCGTGGTGTTGCCCGACGCTGGCTTGCAGCCGAGGACACCGGTCTTGACGGTGCCACACACGGCGCCGTTTGGCAGACCAGCCTGTGGGCCTGGGCACGCACCCTGCTGACCAGCACACGCCTTGCCGTTGACGCAGAAGATGCCCTCGACACCCTCGACGCTCATTGGAGTCACATCGTTGCCCGTGCACTTTGGGGCCGTTGGCGCTGGCTTGCAGCCGTACACGCCAGTCTTGACCTTGTCACAGATGGCACCGTTAGGGAGGCCTGGCTGTGGACCAGGGCAAGCACCAGTCGAGATGTTGGCAACACAAGCCTGGCCGGTGACGCAGTACACACCCTCAACGCCCTCCACACTCATCGGCGACTGGCCTGGACCAGAGCAGACAGCCTTCGAAGCGCTCTTGTGCTTGTGGTGCTTGGCAGTCTTTGGCTTGCAGCCAAGGACACCAGTCTTCACGGTACCGCAGAACGCTCCGTTAGGGAGACCAGCCTGTGGACCTGGGCATGCGCCGTCCTGGCCAGCACACGCCTTGCCGTTGACGCAGAAGATGCCCTCGACACCCTCGACGCTCATTGGAGTCACGTCGTTGCCAGTGCACTGTGGAGCAGCTGGAGCAGGCTTGCAGCCAAGCACACCGGTCTTGACTGTGCCGCACACAGCGCCATTTGGCAGGCCAGTCTGGGGACCTGGGCACGCGCCGTTGATGTTGGCAACACAAGCCTGGCCGGTCACACAGAACACGCCCTCGACACCCTCGACGGACATTGGCGACTGGCCTGGACCAGAGCAGACAGCCTTCGAAGCGCTCTTGTGCTTGTGGTGCTTGGCAGTCTTTGGCTTGCAGCCAAGGACACCAGTCTTCACGGTACCGCAGAACGCTCCGTTAGGGAGACCAGCCTGTGGACCTGGGCATGCGCCGTCCTGGCCAGCACACGCCTTGCCGTTGACGCAGAAGATGCCCTCGACACCCTCGACGCTCATTGGAGTCACGTCGTTGCCAGTGCACTGTGGAGCAGCTGGAGCAGGCTTGCAGCCGTACACACCGGTCTTAACAACTCCGCAGACAGCACCGTTTGGCAGACCAGACTGAGGTCCTGGGCACGAGCCGTTCGAGATGTTGGCGACGCACGCCTGGCCGGTGACGCAGAAGACACCTTCAACGCCCTCCACGCTCATCGGGGACTGGCCAGGGGCCGAGCACACCGCCTTACTGTTGGCGTGCACACGCACGTGGATCTTGCTCTCCTGCTTGGCGGAGATGGAGCCGAGCGCGAGCGCCGCGGTGGCCGCGATGAGCACGAGCTTCTTGCAGAACATGGTGAAGAGGAGAAGAGGGAGGGTGGGTGGGTGGGTTGAGCTGGGGCTGAGCTGTTTGCAGACCGAGGCGAATCGGAGAATGAGGAGTAGTGGAGCGTGCTTGCAACGGCGGGCTGCTGCTAGAGCCGCTCGCTCAACCCAACCCAACGGCGCCAAGCTAAGGGGGGAAGGCGGAGGCGGAGGGGGGAGAGGAGGAGAGACAGGAGCTCGCTCGTCTGGACTCTGGTGGAAGCAAGCAAGCCATTGCCCATACAACGAGCGACACGATCTGCTGGTGGCGGGATGGGCCGGATCGGGCGTGAGTTGCAAGAGAGCGTGCAATCTGGTGATTGACAAGCGAGTGGATGATGGATTGGGGTGCCGTCAGTATAATAAACCCAATAGTAGTCAAAACATTTGGAAGGAGTGTACAATGACGAGCGTGCTTTTATTGAAGATAAGATCAGCATTGGGCTCCTCAAATGGAAGCTGCGCAATTCAAAGTGCCTCTGTTTGAGTTAAATATGTAGGTAAATCCTGGATTTTGTCCGCGGTGCCTTGTTTTTGTCTGGCACGTCGGTCGAGCTGTGATTGGCTGAAACTACATTGGATTTTCGCATGGGCAGATGTGAAGCGCATAAATCAGAGCCTCTTTTACCTCTTTATTTTCCATTTTGTACGTTTGGCATTTCTCGATATCTTCTCTATTGAATGAAAACTGATTTACGAAAATAACTTTGTACAGCGCATACAGGTCTCTTTAATTGGTTCTGATCCAGCTGAGTTTACCCACCGGTCTATCAACTTTCTAAAGCCCTGATTTTCACAAACCATCCGGCTTTGTCATGTGTGAGAGTAACCTGGGTTCATTTTGCTTCAACATGTGGGGAGACTCACCATTTTGGGCTTGGGCTATACAATACAACTCAATACAAAAAGGGCCTTGCGATTCAAATCGAATTCACAAATCAGGGCGCGGGGAGACCACATTTTCGTTCACTTTCTGTTATTTTCCGAGTCATTACTTATTGGAGAGAGTGAGCACTCTGAAAACCAAGTGGTTTGGGGAAGTTGGGGGTAGTGGAGTGGAACTGCACACAGACGAATGTGTGGAGGTGCGTGCGACTGATTTTTTATATTTGTTTGCTGCTGGGGCGCCAGCCAAAACATGCTACCCTCTTCCACTCTCCATGGATGCGCTTCTGGGTTGAAAATGAATGAAAATTGAGCCGTGACTGCTGCTGTGGAAATAATGGGAGAAAATGAATCCTTTGTATTGACTGCCTCCACTGAACTTCGCGCCTGGAGTTCCTTGGTGATATGTGCTCTTCTGAGAGCAGTTTACTCTTAGAGTAAACTCTTTATAAACTGCGGCTTCCGATTGTACGTAGGTGAAGCGTGCCGTATACTGGAGTCTTCTGTGCTTTTCCACCATTTTGCCTTGATGAGTCACTCGCTTGCGCACGCAAATTCGATAGAAAAAGTCCCGCATATCCAGAGCTATACAATACTATATCGTCTCACTCAAAGGTTCCGTTCCGTCCATGATTCCTTCCACCCAAATTCACACCTCGAACTATGAAAACGGGCAGTTGCGCATTGTGAGATCTCAGCAGTTGTCCGTCCTTAATATTGAGTTTGTATCCATTTTTATCAACACTTTCGAAAATCTTTTTGAACCAGATAGAGAAAGAGCACTCTGACCAGCGGGTATGTGTGTGTGTGCTGATGTTTATTTATTACTGACATGGTGATGAAGTGAACAGTAGCAACAGGTAGAAAAGTGCATTTCTTAAGCTCAATAGTGTGATGTGTGTGGTTGCAACAATACAGTACTACGAAATGTAAATGCGATGGTGAACCTGGGTCTGGGCCTCCATCCATCATCCATCCGCGCTCCACTAGGCAGAGCCAGATCTTCCCTACGAATGAAGCAACCAAGGTGCTTCATGTTTTGCCTCTGGGCAAGTCAATGTTGGCAACAGATAACCACCATTATTGGCCCAGTGATTCGTACATGTAAAGTATAAGTGATATCTTTTTACTGCGAAGGGCAGGCAAATGGCGCCTTTCGATCTCGGCTGCAACAACAAATCAGCTGAGGATTGATATTGTACTCGTTGCACGCTCAATCAATTCGAAACGCAACCCCACCACGGGATTTGTGCGACCTTGCCGATGGTGGGAATACGAGGATTCCGATGTCCCCATATTTTGCTGAGGGTTTGTTTGATTTAAAAACAATGACTGATATTAATCCTTAGGTCGAGCCCTGTTATCGGCATTGTCATCGAGTTTGGCTGCTTCAGCCTTTGTAGCTTGTTACACATGGAGGTAACGGTGTTCCGAAACCGATCACTCTGACACGCTTGTGAGTATGAACCAACCATTTTGACGGAAGCTGCGATCTCTGCAATTTGTGCCACAGTAGTGTATCTGGTTCGTCAAGCATCGGTGGCTCGTGGGAATCTTTTCCGAGTGTAATTCGCTGCCTTGAAGATAGTGAACTCTGCGTTTGCTCAACACAGCTCTTTGGGATCCTGGAAAACCACGAGCGAAGCATACAGTAGCAGTAAATCTGCTGCTGTGCTGAAGCACCTGCGCGCAGCAGCCACAACGTCAGTGGATGGTTGGTTGTAGCAATAGCTCAACTCAATAGCATGAAATGTTGGTGTAAAAGTAAACAAAAGAAGGAAGATGTAAAAGAAGAATGAATTGTCGTCATTTGAGAGGCGATACAGTAGTAGCATAATTGGCTATGAGAGACTCAACACCACTGGAAGAAAACGGACGTGAAGCACGCGAAGTTAGTTGTTGTTCTTCTTGCCGTGGTGGGTCTTGCTGGCGTGGACTTCATCCTTCTTCTTCTGGTGGGCCTTCGCCTTCTTCGCATGAGCGGCAGGCTTCTTCTGGTGAGCGTCTACCTTCTTCGCGTGAACAGCAGGCTTCTTCGCGTGGGTAGCAGCAGCCTTCTTCGACTCCTTGTGGACTTTCTTCGACTGGTGTACTGGCTTGGTGTTGTGCACCTTCTTGGCGTTGTCGGTCTTCTTCTTCTTCGCGTCGGCAGCCACCTTCTTGTGGTGCTTAGAGATAGCTTCGTTGTTGACCTTGCAGCCGTATACTCCGGTCTTGACCGCGCCACAGTAGGAGCCGAACGGCAGACCCTTCTGTGGACCTGGGCAAGCGCCGTCGGCGATGCTCGACACGCACGCCTGGCCCTTGACACAGTAGATGCCATCAGCGCCTTCGACGCTCATCTCGGACTCGTCTTCGCCCGCGCAGAAATCAGCCGAGTCCAGGCCGTCATCCTTGCCGGAGGCATCGCCGTCATCACCTCCTGGGGCTTCCGTGGATGGAGCTTCATTGTATGGCTTGCAGCCAGACACGCCGCTGCTCACCTTGCCACAGAAGGAGCCGAACGGCAAGCCTTCCTGAGGGCCTGGGCACACACCGTCCTTGCTGTCACCGGCACACGCTGGTCCCTTGACACAGAAGATACCTGGGACGTACTCGATGCTCATCGTATACTCGCCCTCGCCGCTGCAGAAGCCGCCCGTGGAAGGCGCTGGGGTTTCGGTGTTGGCATCACCGTCCTTTGGAGCAGGAGTGGGTGCTGGAGTGTTCTGCATGCAGCCGTAGACTCCAGTGCTCACCTTGCCGCACTGAGAGCCGAGCGGCAGACCGTCCTGCGGACCTGGGCACACGCCATCGGCGTTGTCGGCAGAGCACGAAGGTCCCTTGACGCAGAAAATGCCTTCGACGTGCTCGACGCTCATCGTGTACTCGTCCTTGCTGTTGCAGAACGCACCAGAGTCGTCCGAGTCATCCTTGGAGCCGATGGCGTCGTCGCTGTCGTCACTGTCGTCGCTGTCGCCAGAGCCTTCAGCATCATCTCCACCCGAGGAATCCGTCGACGAGGCCTCGTTAGCGATCTTCATGTGCGTGCTGGCGCCAGCATCTTCGTTGACGCGCATCGAGTGGCCACTGATGTGAATGCGCAGGTGCATGTTCTGCGGCTCCGCAGCCACGGTAACAGGACCGAGCGCGAGCGCCACGCACGCAGCGGCGAGAATGAGCTTCTTGATAGCAAACATCTTGAGTCGGAGGGTGAAGTGTGTCTTGGCTTTGGAGTGCGAACTGGGGAGTGAAACCTGGAATGAAAGCTTGGAAGGTGCTCAGTGAGGGGCAGCCAGGCTGTTGAGCAGCTCGGATACCTGGAGGGGATTCTCGGCCGACTGATCCCACGGGGCGTCGGTTGTCAATCTCCAGGCACTAGCGGCGGCAAAATCGCCATCAGCGATAACGGCCAAGGGGCTGATGTGGTTGTGACCTTTCGTGCGCAATGATCTGTTTTGAAGCCATCCAGCTATCTATAACTGGAGAAAACGCCCAAAATAAAAGCAGATTCCAAAACGGACAAGCAAATTTGTTGTGCTAGATTGGAATCGACTCTGTAACCGTCCGCGGTGGTGTCGTAGAAATGTGGGCTCAACGGATTTGTGAAATGCCCAAAATAATGAAAATGCGCCTTCCCATATGCTCCTACTGCCCAAAACAAACATGACTGGAGCCTCTCATCATTCTGTACCCTTGTTCGCATCCCATCCTTCGAAATGATCTTCTCATTGATGTCTGCGCGCGATGGCTACAGTCTGATGTCAGGTGCTTCTCTGAAAGTATGCTTTGCTCCATCACACATGTATATGTACGCTGAACGCCCAACGAAAACGGATTGCTTTGATGTTCCTTCCTTCCCAATCTACCTGGTAAAGTTCTCCCTTGAGGCAGAAGAAGATTCTTTCGATGCGAATTGGTTGTTGTTTGATTTGCGGAAATGTACGAGACGCTGCGACCTTCCGAGTGTGCTTGCTGTGATTCCACACAGCCATGGAAGTAGGCGATGACGCGTGCAGCTTTTGAACAATACGAAGCGCCAGCGTGTCCGCTGTCCAAGTTTTTACGACCCTGAGCGCTGTAATTACCTCGCTTGAAAGAATTTACGGCTCTGACGCCAACCTCCATCGCTCACTTATTTGCCTTCAACACAAAACGTCCATAGTTTGCCATCTTTATCACCATGGTCGTCTGTAGAACTGTTACATTTAGCAGCTCATTAATCTCCCCGCACTATTTTTTTCATGTGAAGTCGCCTCAACCGTTTCCAGCACTAGTACGCACTTAGCAGTGAAAGAGCAGCTATAGTACCTACGCTAATCGAATGCACCTTCAAAAAAATGGAATGAATTACGATTATTTACAAGGTAGGAACATGATGATGGTATCATAATCGGCTACGACTCAAAATGCTAACGGGGGAAAAGGGGAGCTGGAAACTAAAAGCGAATCGAGTTTAGTTCTTCTTGCCGTGGTGGTGCTTCTTGTGGTGGTGCTTGGAGGTCGCGTGGATCGTGCAGCCGTACACACCGCTCGAGAGCTTGGCGCACACGGAGCCGTTCGGCAGACCATCCTGCTTCTCTGGGCACAGACCCTCGCCGAAGTCGGCGACGCACGCCTTGCCCTTGACGCAGTAGACGCCCTCAGCACCTTCGACGCTCATCTCGGACTCGTCCGGACCCGTGCAGTCCGACGAGTCGTCCGACGAGTCCTCGTCCGAGCCAACGTCGATCTCGGCGGAGCCGCTGCCAGATTCCGAGCCGACGTCGTCTTCGCTGTCAACCGAGCCATCCGCCGAGGACAACGGTGCGGTTGGAGGTGGCGCGATCACGCCCGAGCCCGAGGACGCCTGCTTGTGGGCCGTGATGTGGATGCGCAGGTGCTGGCTCTGTGGCTCGGCGACGACAGCGGCAGGGGAGAGCGCGAGAGCCACGCACGCGGCGACGAGAACGATCTGCTTCATGGCGAACATCTTTGAGGTTGGTGGGTTGGAGGATCTGGGAGTGTGAGCTGCGGAGGAAAACCTGGAATGAGACGATTGAAGCGGCCTCCGCTGATCAGGGAGGAGATCCGCGTTCCCTTTCAGTCAGCCCCCACGGATGTCCTGACAACATGCATGGGGCTGTTGCACACTAATTGGATATCCACAGCCACGGATATGAGCCGAAACGCAGCTGCATCAGCCAACGATGCAAATCATACTGGAGCGACACGCCACTGAGCGTTCAAGTAACGTTCGTGAACCCATCTGAAAACCCAAACCAAGACGCTATCAACCCAATCTAAAACCTCGCACCCTTTGACAAGCAAAACGCGCTGACGACTTTTGGCTCGAACCTGATTTGTGCTCAACCTAAAATAACAAAAAATAACCTACCGAAACTTAGAAAGAGGGCAAAAGATACCTTCTGATTGATGTGTCACAGGACAAGCTGAACAGGAATGCCATCATCCTCTTGCCAGCCATCTTCGCTTGTTCTTTTCGAATAGTGACGAAAGTGAAGATCACCAAGAACTGATTTTTATTTATTCGCTGGTGCATCCGGAGAGTCAACATGCGTGCTGTTTTGCACCCACGTCCAATGTTCAGTGAGTAAAATCCAACGCTGCTGTGTTCACAAGCTCAGCAAGAGCTTCGCAATGCGCCCAGGTCTAAGCGATTTGCTCTGCTTCTTTAGTCGCAGTTCCGTGCTCGGACCAGGCCTATTGGCTTGTCTAAGCGATTGCATTTGCAGCTCGCTGTCATTTCTCTCTCCGCAACCTTAGTACTTTTTGTCTTGGTACCAAAAATGAGCACCAACGAACGCCAAGTGCATCCGTTGCAGCACGCACGCCTGATGAGCAGACGACACGTCTGCTGTCAGCACGCCCACCACCGGCACTTCCTATTCCAGGCGAGAGGCCAGTTGGATCGAATCATTCTCGCCTTCCACACTCTTGAGGGTTCGTCCCCTGTGAACCTCGTTTATAAATGCATGCAAACCGTCACACAGCAGTGTGGAAGAGCGCGTGTTGGCTCATGTTGGCTCAGGTGGGTGACTACTGATGTGCGGGGCTGGCTGCGAAGGAACAGCATGAGCTTGCCTTCATGATGACATGGCATGTTTGATCAGAGCTCCTCAATCATGCCTTCAAATGTGCTGACTGAAGCGAAATGCAGCCTCGTTTGATGTCAACACCATTGTCTGTGTCTTTTCTATGACACGCTGGCATCGACCAGCTCAAAACTATCGTTCACAATATGAAGGCGGTCGAGGCGCACGACACGAACGTCAAGAACGCATGCCCACTGCGCAGCAACATCGTACCCAAACACGTTCGCATAGACACGACCTCGCTCGTGAAGCAAAGCTTCAGGAAGGAACACAGCAAGCAAACCGACTACTTGGCGAAGGGCAACCTCCGCAAGCACCAAGACACCACCTGGGGATTCTTCTTCAAGACTAACATGAAGCGCTTCCGCGTGAAGCAATCCAAGTGGATTCGGGGATGTCGTGGTCCTGGAGAACATGCTCTTCTCCTAGACGAAAGAAGACTTCGGAGATGCTGTTGAGGTGACCCAGATCAAGAACTCGGGCTTCGCGCTTGCAGAGGTGGTATCCGTTCCAGACTCGCGACAATGGAACATCACAGCGGCGGCGAATAGGAACCTCAATATCAGTATCGATCTCGACCTGTCGATCCCTGGCACCGCAGAGTTCGTGCCGCTGAAAATCGATGTGAGCCCTGACACTCTCACCACCATTCACTTGGTAGAGAAGACTCTAGCACCTGGAATTCATCCGCCAGCGGTATCGAAGATTCCAGTGGCACAACTCGAGGTTGTCCACACGCAAGCCAAGGACGAAAGTGAGAAGCTCTACCTTCGCGTCAAGCCGACGTTCAAGCCGGAGCCCTACGCCAAGGGCGTGAATCTGAACATCGCTACGGTCATCGAAATGCATCCGTCAGTCAAGCTGAACGTGGTTCACTCAGACCTGGCACGCAAGTGTGGTGACACCGTCTTCAAAGCCGCACTCGATGGTGTGTCTGTCTTTATTGCAATGGGCGGCAACGGAAGCGTCTACATCTCCGACAAGGACGCAGAGTTTTCCCAGGGCGAAACAGAAATTGACGGCTACAGTGGCAAGTTGCAAGTCGACGTGGGCGAACTCTCGTCCACTTCGTTGATTATGAATCCGGGGATGTCGGAAGTCAACTTCTTTGCAGACAACGTCTCTGTAGCCAGTCCGATCGCGGCATATGTGGGTGGAGACAGCAGTGTCTGCTTCTCAACCGACAATGACCTCAACGTGACTCAGTTGGGCAATCCCATGCTTTTGCTGTTAGCGTATACCGGCCAAGCGAATGCGCGCAAGTGCGTCAAGCACAATCTCCCAGAACGTGTTCCTGGCAGTATGAATGGGAACAGTTGGAACAGCGCCGGCATTACCGTTCAAGTGTCAGACTCCTCTGGTAATTCGTCTTCGGGTTCCTCGTCGAGTTCGGAAGAAGTGAAGACGACTTTCGGTGCCGCAACTGCAACTCGCTCCACTGGGACGTTAGCATTCGGTCTCGTTATCGTCGTCCTTTTTGCGCTGTGGGAAGTACTACACAAGCATACATCATAAAGTGTCTAATATCATTCCCGCACTCATACGATGGCAACACGTACGACTTGTTTCTTGTCGTATATCTCGGTGCCATGCACATTGCTGCAACGCAGACTTCCAAGCAAGGGCTTCGTCCAACTCGCACTATGTCCTTACGGTAATAGAGGCGCGGTTGATTTCCGCTGCGTCTTCGGACTCGAGCGATATGGAGGCAAACTGGCCGTCTGTGTTGCTATAATACACAACTCAGCAGAATCATCACACAATCAAAGAAGTAGTGAGCGCGCCTAAAACATGTGAACTGGAATCTTGTCAAGTAGTACTGGACACTGAAACCTTACCAACCATGATTTCGCTCACTTGAACGTTTCCAATCACTCGAACCATTTGTGTCCACATGAATTTCGTCTCCTCGCAACGTATCCATCCTTCGTTTGGACTTTCACATTTTTCACCGACCACACTCGAGAATTTGGTAATTTCGAACGACAGACGCTACCAATGCAACCTAGTGGCGTGACTGATTGCCGTCTTCCAGTTTTTGCTGGTCCATTATAGTGAGCTTTGGCTGCGTGCGTCGTGCTGTCTATTCTACTCCTGCGGTAAAAACTGTTGAGCAGGCAGAACGAAGACTAACCTGAGGCTTGACACTGTGTGGTTTGAAGGCTGTGACTTCACATTCAAGTTCCAGTGGACCTACCCCAGGTGAGTTTGTTCAGAGGTGTATGTGGAGTTCAAGAACACTCTAAAAACAATCAGAACGGGCGATCAGAAGGAAGACAGTTTCGGTGAAGACATCGAGAAAGTGATTTCACAGCCCTCGGAAATATGTAACACTCGCTCACATCTGGTAGCAACGACGACAGCAAGCCCTGCCACCACAGCGAAGAGGACTGATATTCGCTATCTGACTGGACTGTGTTGTTTTTCTGTCGCGGTGCACTGCCACTATGTCGTCTACTATCGAGCTCTGGTTCGACCGGCGTTGTCAAAGCAAAGTAAAAGTGCAACCAAGTTGTTATACCAAATGAAAATGGGAAGAGAATATCCAGCAAGCCTTTAAAACGGAGCTGGGTGTTTCGTGAGTGCTATCGGTCGGGACCAAACGCACCTCCATTTTGATCCCTTTCTCGTGTATTTTGAGCCGCACAACCAAGTGAACTTTGAACTGCGTCGTCGGCGCTTCTGCAATCGCCCTGCGCACTCGTATTTGCTGTTGTCGTTGCACCAAAAGGCTCTTTTTGCCGAGCTGGTAGTGAAAACAAATCGTTGTCTGTATAACGAAGGAGTGCTTATGATTAAAAACTACTGATGATAAGAAAAATAGGCAAGGAGAGTATCGCTTTCATGAAGCCTAGAGACTTGAAAAATTGATCCCGTAGGCTGTTTCGGCATGCGCGATACCTGGCCACACAGTCTTGGCTCAGAGCACCAAGTCGCCGTCCGCCAAGAGCCGTCTCAAGGACCACCCCGTGCGCATGGTGGTTTCGTCCGAGTGGCGCCACGACCAGAACATCCACCCCGAGCGGACGCTGTTGTAGCTCTCGAGCTGTGCGCTCCCGAAAGCCCGGAACGTGTCGATGCTGGAGAACTGGATGGCCGCGTTCATGCTCCACTCGCCAAAGAACAGCGGGTTGCCCTGCCACGTGTCGATCGAGGCGGCTTTGTAGCTCTTCGCAGCGTTGATGATCTGCGTTTCGCTGCTTGTCGCGAACTCGCTGATGTAGTACTTGTGGCGCTCGTGCCAGATATTGTAGAACACTGGAGGGGTCGTACCTGGCGCGTCGACCATAAAGTTCACGAGCTCGTTCGAGTCCTGCGCAGCCAGCATCGGCGCAACCGCGAGTATGCAGTCGCTCTTGTTAACACCGGAGCGGATCTCTGCGTACGCGCGCGTGAAGTAGTTCTGCACGATCAACGGGTCGGTCGTCAGGTGCGGCTCGTTCATGAGACTCATGCCTAGAAACGCCGGGCTCGATGCGTACCTCGCTGCCAAGTACTTGGCAAACCCGACCGAGTTGGTCACGTACGCCTCGTTCTCGCTCCAATGCGACTCATTGAGAAACATCGGTGCGCTATGCTCGAACCCATTCTGCGAGCCCTGGTGGGCGTGCAGGCTCAGCATGACCGACACGTTGTACTTCTCACCCCACTGGATCGCCAGGTCGAGATACTGGAGCGAGCCTTTCGGGTAGTAGAGCTCGCGGTGGTTGAAAACCGGATCGTCGTAGCGGATCCAGAAGCCCACAGGGATGCGCACCGTGTTGAGCGATGTGTTGGCGATCTCTTCGAAGTCTTGTTCCGTGATCCATGACGCCCAATGTTTTTCGAACGCAGCGTCACCCTTCTCCTGACCGAGGTGCTGCATTGTGGAGAACTCGCCCTTGGCAGCGATGTCACTGGGGACGCCGTCCCAAAGTTGCGACTCGCCGCTCATCCAGTACTCAGCAAGGAGCCAGCTACCAAGGTTCACGCCGCGACTGGGCACTTCGCCTCGACGAATCTTGAGCTGGACGTGCTCATTCGTGGAACTCGTGGGATCGGCGACAGAATTCGCGTGAACGCCTTGCGCGAAAGCAGCCAGAAGGCTGAGGCTTGCAACGAGGAACGACTTGGTCTTCCACATTACTGGGGTTGACTGGAATGGAGAAAACGGAGAATGAGTGGTTCATGGAAGTTGGGATATATCGGCGGGGTCGTCGAAATAGCCGTCATCTTTTGGTCGAGTGTAGCGTCCTATGATGTGTACAGAGACTCCGCCGATCTCAAGTAAATATACTTTCGGCTCAGCAATGATGTTCTGTCTGGAAAGTACATTGGTTCTAGGTGACGACATCCCCACTTGCCATCCGCAAAGACCTCCACAATAGACCCCAAGAGTCCAGCACTACTAGAATGGTAGCACATGGGAGCGGTGGAGCAGTGAAGCATGTCACGGTCCAAAAATCAGCTGCTTGACTTGCAAGTTCTCCGCAGCCAGCGAACGATCCTTTTCTTTTTTCAGCTATGAGCGTAGCCAAAATAGAGAAATCGGCCAGGATCGATCCAAAAGCTAGTTCTTAGCACGTTGCTCTATCACTCCGGAGAAGCAATGCATCCACCCAGCATCCCAGGAATGCGATCGAGCGGATTTCATGAATTTCCGATCTTTGCTGGAGGAGTGAAGAGGAGGGAGCTCTGGTCTCTTGTGCGATGCCGCAGCGTAGCGATGCCAGTCTCGTTTTGGATTCGGAGAGACATGTTGCTTTGAGCGACTGAGTAGGAGTGTCCAGACTTGCAAGCTGGATCCAAGCAGCTCTCCTCCAACAAAAGCAATATTTATTCTGTAAATAATAGACTGTTATGCAGTCCGCTGGGTTTGCTTCTTCAAGGAGCTGAGTTACGTCCCGCTGTGCCTTGGTCGATGCGTAGCTGGAAGTCGAACGAGGAGTGATGACATGAATCGCGCACAACGACGAATTCGCTCGGCCGACAGTGGCCTCTGAATTTTGCCTTGAAGACCGCTCTCTCTCTCTCTCTCCTCAGATTGGCTGACTCTTCGACTGGGAAGTCTGGTTCTTCTGCCTGCTTGAAAGCGGTGTGGAGACGTGCTCATGCAAACGTGGTGAGCCCAGTAGCTTGACCAACCATAGTCTTCACATTCGTGGTTCGGCAAAAGAACCATTTTCTCAAGAGAGCGATGAGTAGGCATGCGAGGCAGTAACCAGTCATTCTGGATTTGCCCTTTAGCAGCAAATCGCTCGCTTGCCTAGTGTATCCAGGATCTGGTAACTCCGCATTCTAGGCCCAGCGAATCCGTCCATGTTGCTGGTTTCGTGCTCGCCCACACACACACACACTTCGCGAACTGCATCCGCCCTCTCATCTTCGCGTGAAGCCGCAGTAATAATAGAAGCCCAGCTCCAGGTTTCTCCCGTCCAATTGATCGATCTCCTTTTTCCTGGCGATATCTGCAAGCGTATAAATAAAGGGAGGAGTGGTCAGGCGAAACACACTTGCTGCGCGCGGTCTCACTCGCTGAGCTGCTTGCTGCTGGTGAAGGCTTCGCATTTCCGTCTCCACTCTCTTTTCCTCGTTGGCTCGCAGGCTTCAATTTCTTCCAAGTGGGTAGCCCACACCACCGACAACAATGGCGCCGACCAACACGTTCCCGCTCTTTGGCTACGAGCGCTTCTTCGCCATGGATCAGAGAACCAGCGCCAAGATCGCGCACGTAATGACGCTCCGCGGCGATATTCCGACTCTACTGCGCCACCTGCCGAGCGCAGTGCTCGCGACATTCAACCTGCACCCAAAGATGCGCGCCGCGCTTTTGCCCGGACACTCGCCGTTGAAAGCCATGATCTGCTCGCAGCTGGTCGACGCAGCTGAGCTCAAGTCGCTCTACGCAATCACGGAGACGGACGACGAAGCCGAGTCCCCTCACTGGATGCAGTTTGTGCAGGAAGAATGCGAGAAACCGCTTAACCGCGAGCAGAACTTGCCGTTCTGCATCCGCGTGTTTGTCGACAAGAGCGTCTCAACAACGGTGACGGGCTTTGCGCGCGTTGTTCTCTTTGCAGACCACTACATGTCGGACCCCACTTCTGGCGCGATTATCCTCAACTCGCTGCTGCAGAACGCGTCCATTCTATCGTCTTCAGATTCAGCAGCCAAGGCAGTCCCAACGACGGAGCTCCCGCTTCGCCCTTCGCTGTACGAGTGCATGCACTGGGTGAATCCGTGGATCGGCGTGCTGAACGAAGCGGTCTCGAAGTGGTTCATCGAGCCGCTGTTCAACCTGGACCACTCGGACTTCGCTCCATACCTGCCGCTCGACATGTCCACGCAGCAAGACTTCAACTGCAAACCCCCAGAGCAGGGCAACCCGAGCGCGGCGCTCTTTTCCCAAGGCAGCACGGAGAACATGCAGCACGCAATCGCTCGCTGTGAGTCTGAGAGCGTGTCTTTCCAAGCCGCGCTCATCGTGTCGACGATCATGGCGCACGGACTCGCAAAGTACAACGGCCGACTGCGCACCTGCGACGCACCCGTGCACCTCAAGATGGATGTGACCTGCGATATGCGCAAACATCTTGCCAATAACAACACCAAGTTCGCCTTCGAGGAAGACGTCGTCGGACTCTACAGCACGGCAGCGAACCTGGTGTTCACGAGCAGCGAAGGTGTGGACGTGCACACCACGAGCTTCTGGGACTTGGCACGCAAGGTCGAACACGAAGTGCAGTGTCTGCTGCTCAACCACGAGATCAAGCTCCAGTCTGTGTACACCCACGAGACGCTCAACGCTGAGAATGAGGACTCGAGCCTCAAGGTGCAGAATTGCGTGCTCAGCGACGTCACAGTCGCCAACATCGGTGAGTATGCGTACCCGCGCCAGATCGCGCTGGGTGGTGCTTTTTCGGTTTCAAGTTCTGTGGAGGTCGACACGCTCCACGTATACAACTCGCTGCCGTCGCTCGCACCGGCGACGATGCTCTACGCGAGCGCGGTCACGTGCTTCAATTACTCGATGATGCACAAACTGCAGCAAGAAGTCGCGAAAGACCTCTTCCATTGGTACATGCAATCGGTCGAGCACATCGGGCAGTACGACCAAGCCGACACGCTTGTGCTCGCGAGCGAGCGCTTCACTGCACCACTCCCAGTGGTTGTGCCGCTCGCATCTGCGGCGCCGTCGTTTCAGCAGTAGACACCTCCTGCATGAGTCAATCCATCCCCATCATGCACTCATTCCTCACCACTCTCACTCTCGCTCGGCTCTCTCTAGATAACTAATTTTCGACTTCTTGAACCTTGGAAATGTTGATATCGCTCGGTCGCACACTTCGCCTTCTTCGCACTTTTAATCTTTACCGAACCCAATAGACGATGGATGCCTCCAACCTGACTTCTGTGTTGAGTGACTCGCTCCCTTTGAGGTTCACCCGGTAGGATGAGAGGGAAGAGAGTGCCACTGCTCCTTCACGCGATTCATCGCCGCGCTACAGTAACATCTGGTAGCGTTGCGCCAGAAGCTGCCGTGTATGGTGGAAAAGACCGCGATGATCAACTTGTACTCAAAGAGACGTGCGCGCAACGCTGAATTCCCTGATCGCCCGTCCACGAATCCACCGAGAGCTGACCCGCTGCTAATGACGAAGAAGCGAAGCTAGAGAGATGCCAAAGCTCAAAACATAAATAGAGACAGAATTTGATGTCAGTATCCGCACAGGTGTTCATTCATTCCCTCACGCACATTACAGCGTCACCGTCTTCAACAAAATAGGGCTCCACTTACATTGCATCCTCTCTCTTGCCATCTGCGATGGTTTGCAAGGCGCGCTTGGTTGGATATCAACACGCCAGGACGCGCCTCTGGCTCCACACCACTGACCGCAGACGCATCTTCGAACCTAGCGCCTCATGCTCACTAGATCTCTCCACCTTGTATTAACAGGAGCGCTATTGTTTGGGTCTTCTTGAACATTTAGCCCTTCATTCATCTCCTCCTTCGTGCCTCTGCTCACGTCAAAACCGCATTGCCAGACAGCAAGAGGCAACTCGACGACAGACTCTAACACTTCACACACCGCCAATCAAACGAAACGCCTCCACACGCAGCTGCAGCGCGTACCCCCTCGCTTCCAGCTCGTAGCCCCGCCGGAAAACGGGTATCTCTCGAAATGCTCTGTTCCACGAGTCTTCAGGCTCAGCGTTACCAGCAAGTGCTGAGCTGGACGAATTTGCAGTGCGATCTTGGTAAAACTGAACGCGCAACTTGTTCGTGGAGAAAGAAATGGTTTGAGCACCAGTGTCGTTCCGTCCTATCCTATCCGACTGTGCTTACGCTGCACACTGTCGTTTCTCGTTCTGACTCCGACAGCTGAAACGTACTGTAGCTCGCTTGGGCCATGTCGGGGCCACCATATCTTGATACAGCAGTGTTTCCGAGCGACACATCCAGTTTCTTTGCCACCACAGCAACAGGAAAGCAAACAGCATTGAAGAGACGATACGGTGGTTTCTGGCGACGTCAGGCTGCAAAGATATGGTACGGATCTTCTCTCTTCTGTTAGCTCGCTTGCTAATTGTACACTGTACGCGAACAAAAGTGATCAATGCTCATGGCTTCTGCTTCTCACCTCAAATTGGAGGACACACGAGACACCAATCGCCTTCCTACTGCCAATGCAATACCATTAGAAACACGTCCCGCGGTCGGAAATGCGATGATCAAGTTCTGGAAGATTGTCATGTCATGATAAATTCGTACCTCAAGACACGCGCGCAGCTTTTCCATTTGCTTTCGAGCCATTCACTCACCCGCGATGCATCCAGAAATTTGACCGTTTGCTTAGCTCTGGAACCTCGGATGGTTTTGCGCACCATCGCCACCGAAAGGCAATCCAGCTTCTCGGGCCCTGTGGAGTGAGTATAGCTCAGACAGGTGCAGAACAGGAGGTCGACGATGAATACCTACATCATTCACAGCAGCGCTTGCGGATCTCCGGTACCCATAGCAACAAGAGGAGCGCATGCAGTCGACCAGCGACACCACACTACAGCACTACAGCAGTCACCTACCGATGAGAAGAGAGGCTCCGTCGTGGGATTCGAAGCGCGATTGCTTGCTTGGTCTTGGCGCAATTACAGGAGTTGCCTGGCGGGTTATCTGCGACGCGCCACCTGTAAGGGGGCAGCAAGCAATGGTAACACAAGCCGCAGCAGTAGCATGGACAGCAGCAGCAGCAGCACGCGAAGTGCTGGGAGCTTGCGCGCCATCGGTCGTCATCGGTCGTGGATGCACGCACAAGAAGCCATCTGCCTCGTCCAAATTGCATTCCGCATTCAAAGTGTCCGCGCGCATTTAGGGCTACTTTTGAGGGAGCCAACTGTACAGTACTATCAGGAATACAGTAGTATTGGGATACATTTGTTATTAGCGAACATAGGTTATTATAGTGCAGGAAATAGGAATAGGTTCAGTGACGTTTTTGCTTCTTTTCAGCCAATAATTGGGTTGTTTCAGCTCTAATTTTAACCAAT
>JALBZZ010000496.1:0-23179 GCA_038051095.1 Globisporangium irregulare
CAAAACACATATAAACATGACAGGTTATGAGGCCGCTTGCAGTGCCAATTTTTTTTAAATCATGGATGCGGACGGACTTTTGCGCAGCACTGTATTCGAGCACAATTTTATGCTCGGGTAAATATGGGTAACAAAGTAAAATACCCTCCTGATAATGAAATTACTAAGGTCGCTGTGTATCTTTTTAAGATTCTATTGTAACTATATGACCCATTTTAGTACCGTATATCATTGATTAACTACACAATGCTGTATCACACGCCTTCACCGTTTCAGCCTTCATTCGCTGCCAGCACGGCGTCCTTTCGAAGCTCCACCATTTTGCTTTCAGACTCCGCATTCTCCAACAAGGCGAGCGCCAATACGCTACAGACACAGCGCGCTTCCGCCAACTTCTGCTGGCGGACCTGTGACCATGCAGCGAGCAGGCGGCAATGACAGGCTGGTCGACGCCACCGAGGTAGGCTAGTCTACCTCCCATCAGATACCTACCTACCCCGTTTGAGGTTCTTCTCTCTCTCTTTCTCTCCCTCGTCGCATTCTAACGACGTTCCCACGCCATCTGTCTAGATAATGGAGGTTCAGCGACTGGCTCCGTCCACGAGCCCGTCGAAAGAAGCCGTGGTCGCGAAAGTTCCTGTGGGCATTCTCAACTTCGAACCAAACTACGTCGTGAACACGTTGGGTCCCAACTCGCCCTCCAAGTGCACGACGCTGAGGGATTCGTCGCACATCACGACTCCAAACGCCTTTGTACAGCGCTCGACGGGCTTCTCGGTCGGCGGTGGCCAGGTGGTCACCAAGGTGGACCCGGCGCTGAAAGAGGATGGCGAAATCGAGCCGAAGGTGTTCGTCCCATACGAGCGAATGGAGAACCTCCCGCCGCGCAAGGTCGAAGTAGAGCGCAAGAAGCGCCTCTACGAGTCTGCGAACGTCAGCGAGCTGCTGAAGCAACGCATGGAGAGCTTCCAGAGAACGCCCATGTACAAGAAAGTACGCGACGACGCCAGCGGCGCGGCCAAGATGGTCATCGACGCACTCAGTCTGCATCTGTTCGACGACGAGAGCTACGAGATCCACACTCCGCAGGAGTGGATCCACCTGGGCAAACGCCTCGATGGGAGCGTGCAGATCCCCGCGACTGCGCTGTACACTGTCCGCGGGCTCTCGAGCTTCTGGTGCGATGGCCACGTCATTGGCTACAACGCCACCACGCAAACGTACTCGGTGCAGTTCCAGCGCAACAAGAAGGCCGAGGTCGTGGACTCCAAGCGGCTGGAGATCTGCTTCAAGGCCGAGGATCCGCATAACTTTGCCGACAGGTACATGAAGGCGCAGCTCTCGAGGCTTCAAGCGCAGAACCTGCTACGCAAGAACCTGTACGTGGACTGTATGCCGGTCGAAGAACTCCACAAACTGGGGAACGAGAGTCTAAACAAGATCGTGCGACTCGCGACCACGGTCTTCCACGGCAAGAACCACCGCATCCCCGACACGACACGCATCCTACACGAAATCCAGCTCAACTACTTGCGCACGATGAACAAGATCATCTTCGACTTCCACCAGCAGCGCGACCGGAACCCAGAGGTGTTCAGCACGTTCCTGCTGGGCGACGAAGAGAACCCCGCAGGACCCTGCGAGCGCGTGGTCGTCAAGTCCGCCGCGGGGCGGAGGACTGAGGCGCCTCCGGTCGACTACGCGGACCAGTTCATCGGGTTCTCGTTCCAAACATTTTTGACCTCGCCCGAGGCGCTCGCAGCGCTGCTCAAGGTGAACGAAGAGTGCTACCGCGTGCTGCAGATCGAACTCTTCAACGTGAAGTCCGGCCGGAGCACGAAACTCGAGGAGTTCCAGCAGCGCCAGCAGGCGCTCGAGCGCGTGGTGCTCAAGACGATCAACGACGAGTGGCCCACGAAGATCGCCAACATCATCAAGACCTCGCTGGCGAACGTCGGCAAGGGGTGGTACTACTTACAGGAAAGTCGGCAGGATACCTACGAGTTTAGCAAACTGCGCTCGCTGCTGCGCAGAATCAATTTCACCATGAAAGACACGCTGCGGTTCCTCACAGACCACTCGCTGCACATGTTCCGGGATTTCATCCGGCGCGCCACGGTGGGGGCGGTGCACATCGTGGACGCGAAAACCGCATTCGTAGGGTACCCGGATCTGGATCGCGTGAAACTCGGCGACATCAAGTGGCAGTACCTGTGTCTCGAGCGGCAACTGCTGGCGCCGACGTCGCTCTTTGTCGTGAACCTGAGCATCTCGACCGAGTTGCACGTGATCAACCAGCACGAAGTGGACGCCGCGGCTGAGAAAGTCGCGAAATGGCGACCAAAGGACCCCGAGGACACCTCGGAGGTGTGCCCGTTCCACGCGTTGGAGCAGAAGAAAGGCCGCATCTTCACGTTCAGCACCAACATCTCGACGTTCAAGAGTATCATGGTCGACATGTTTCTGAAGATGCTCGAGAACCTCAAGAACATTAAGCAGGTGGAGCAGGTGGTGATGAACAAGCTTTTCTGGAGCAGCCACCCATGCATCCCAAGCGTGAGCGCGAACGAAGAGTGGGTACTGGCGCTGAAAAGTGAGATCGAGGCGCTCATGGAGAAAGCCGAGGTGCCATTGCGTGAGTACCTATTGCAGTACGAGAGCTACATCAACTTTGTAAACCTGAATGAAGACGAGTACCTGGTCGAGTTCCAGGCGCAGAAGCTGCCGAACCTCTCGCTGATCCAGGAGACGGTCAAGAAGCACTTCCAGGACGCGCTCGTGGTCGAAGACCAGGTTCCCGCGCAAAACGTGGAGCTGGGCATGTACTCGGCCAACTGCGCGAGCATCCGCACGCTTCTCGCGGAGAAACACCGCCGGCTCGCGAAGAAGCTGCTCGACTTCCAACTGAAGAACTGCACGACGCTCGCAAAGGAACTCCTAGAGAAATACGAAGCGATCAACCGGCAGCTGCAGAAAATCCCGCAGAACATCGAAGAGCTGACCGAGATGAGCACGTACCTGGAGAGCGTGAGTACTCAGATGGCGCCACTGCTGACGCAGAGCCAGCAGCTGATCAAGTTCCGCATGGTACTCGACAACTTCCAGTACCACTACGAGCGCGAGGACTTCATGACGATCTGGCGCGTGCGGCTGTGTCCCAACACGATCCACGAGCAGGCCAAACGCATGCACCACATCCTGCAGATGCAGAAGGCGCAGTTCTCGAACGACATGCGCGACCAGCAAGTGGAGTTCACCGAGTCACTGCGCATCCTACACAATGAAGTGGACGGCTTCCGCCAATACACGGACTTGGCGCGGCTTGACCAGATCTACAAATACGTCATCAACATCGAGCAAAAGATCTTCAAGGCGGACGACGACGCCAAGCTATTCAATTCTCGAGAAGCGCTCTTCGGCCACGAGATCACAGACTACGACGAGATCCAGAAGATCCGCCGAGACTTTGAGCCGTACTCGATTCTGTGGAAGACCGCGCACGGTTGGCTCAAGGAGCACAAGAAATGGATGGATGGCGCGTTCCTGGATGTCAACGGCGAGGAGATCGAGACGTTTGTCGAGGCGAACTGGACTGCGATCCAAAAGGCACTCAAGCAGTTTGAGAAGCTCGGCGTCAAAGGTTGCACGGACATCGCAGCGATGATCAAGGACGAGATCGCGGTGTTCCGGCCGCGCGTTCCGCTGATCTTGGCGCTGAGGAACCCGGGCATGCAGGACCGTCATTGGAACCAGATGAACCACGAGATCCAAATGACCTTTCGACCGGATCGCGGCATGAAGCTAAGCTACGTGCTGGAACTTGGTCTCGAGACCCACTTAGAGGCCATTTCGCGGATATGTGAGACCGCTGGCAAGGAGTACCAGATCGAGAAGACGCTCAACGCCATGGAGGAGCAGTGGAAGACGATGAACCTGACGATTATCGACTACCGCGAGACCGAGACGTACATCCTCAAGAGCGTGGACGAGATCCAGGCGCTACTCGACGAGCAGATCACGACGACCCAGGCCATGCAGTTCTCCGCGTTCAAGAAGCCTTTCGAAGAGCGCATCAACCGGTGGGAGCGAACGCTGAGTACGGTCTCCGATGTCCTCGACGAGTGGATCCAGGTGCAGCGCAGCTGGTTGTACCTGCAGCCGATCTTTGACTCGCCGGACATCAACAAGCAGCTCCCCACCGAGGGCAAACGGTTCGCAACCGTCGACAAGAACTGGCGCCAGACGCTCTCCGCGGCCAAGCAAAAACCGAGCGTGATCAACTTTTGCAACAACGACAAACTGCTCGACCGCTTCCAGGAGAGCAACCGGTTCCTCGAGCAGGTGCAAAAGGGGTTGAGCGACTTTCTTGAGACGAAGCGGTCGGCGTTCAGCCGCTTCTACTTCCTGTCGAACGAAGAGCTCCTCTCGATCCTGTCCGAGAGCAAGGACGTGAAATTGGTGCAGCCACACCTCAAGAAATGCTTTGAAGGGGTGGTCTCGGTCGAGTTCCAGGAGGACCTGACGATCACGGCGATGATCTCAGCCGAGGGTGAGAAAGTGGCCATGGCCAAGTCCGTGAACCCCGTGGGCAAGAATGTCGAGCACTGGATGACCGAGGTGGAGGAGATGATGCGCGTGTCTATCCGCGAGGTCATGTTCAACTCGATCCAGGACTACACCAAGATCTCGCGTACCAAGTGGATCCAGAAATGGCCCGGCATGTGCGTGCTGAACGGCAGCCAGTTTCACTGGACGAGAGAGATGGAGGAGAACATGGTGGCGTCTGGGAGTGACGGTGTGAAGAAGATGATGGAGCGCCAGCTCTCGCAGCTTGCCGACATGGTGGAGATGGTGCGCGGCCACCTCGATAAGCTTGCACGCATCAGTGTTGGCGCGCTCACGGTCATTGACGTTCACGCGCGCGACGTCACCGCGCGGCTTGTACACAACAAGGTGAGCACGAAAGAGGACTTCATGTGGTCCAGCCAGCTGCGGTACTACTGGGAAGACGACCTGTTCGCCGACATGGTCTCAGCGCGCCGTCCCTATGGGTACGAATACCTGGGCAACTCGTTTCGTCTTGTGATCACGCCGCTCACAGATAAGTGCTACATGACGCTCATGGCGGCGTTGCAGATGATTCTCGGAGGCGCCCCCGCTGGTCCCGCGGGCACGGGCAAGACTGAGACTACGAAGGATCTGGCCAAGGCGCTCGCGAAGCAGTGCGTCGTGTTCAACTGCTCGGATGGACTCGACTACATCGCGATGGGCAAGTTCTTCAAGGGACTCGCGTCCTGCGGCGCGTGGGCGTGCTTTGACGAGTTCAACCGCATCAACATCGAGGTGTTGTCCGTGATCGGGCAGCAGATCACGACCATTCAGCTCGCGATCCGCGCGGGCGACAAGCGGATCGTGTTTGAAGGCTCAGACATCGCTGTGAACCCCCAGTTTGGTGTGTTCATCACGATGAACCCTGGGTACGCCGGTCGCTCTGACCTGCCCGACTCCCTCGCTGCGCTCTTTCGGCCCGTGGCGATGATGGTCCCGGACTACGCGATGATCGGCGAGATCATGTTCTTCGCCTACGGATACGAGAAAGCCAAGGAGTGTGGCGCGAAAATGGTGACGACGTTCAAGCTCTGCTCGGAGCAGCTGTCGTCGCAGTCGCACTACGACTACGGCATGCGAGCGGTCAAGACCGTGATCACTGCGGCCGGTAACTACAAGCGCTCGGACCCCGACATGGACGAAGAAGTGCTGTTGCTGCGCGCGTTGCAGGACGTTAACCTGCCCAAGTTCCTGGCGCACGACATCCCGCTCTTCAACGGCATCATCAACGACCTGTTCCCGGGAAAGTCTCGTCCGCAGCTGAACCTGGGGGCGCTCATCCGAGTGATCAAGCTCACGATCGAGAAACAGAAGCTCCAAGTGCATCCGTTCTTCCTCATGAAAGTGGTACAGCTCTACGAGACACTCTGTGTGCGCCACGGACTGATGGTCGTCGGAGCCACGGGTGGCGGCAAGTCCTCGAACCTGAACGTCCTCGCTGAGGCGCTGACGGAACTCAAGAACTTGGGGGAGATCGGGCACGCCTATGAACGAGTGCTTCGGTACCAGCTGAACCCAAAATCGATCACGATGGGCCAGCTGTATGGCGAGTTTGACGCCAACACCCACGAATGGCAGGATGGGATCTTGTCAACTCTGTACCGCGAAGCCGCCAGTGACACCAAGTCAGACCGCAAGTGGGTCATCTTCGACGGCCCCGTGGACGCAATCTGGATCGAGAACATGAACACCGTGCTCGACGACAACAAGAAGCTCTGTCTCGCGAGCGGCGAGATCATCCAAATGTCCAACGAGATGACCATGATGTTCGAGGTCGAAGACCTTTCGGTGGCCTCGCCGGCTACGGTGAGCCGCACGGGCATGGTGTACATGGAACCAAGCTCGCTGGGCTTTGACCCGTTCACCCAAAGCTGGCTTGAGAACCTATCGCACGAAATCGGGGGGGCGCAAATGGTTGGTCCACAGAACTTGCTCGGCCTTTGTTCGTCGCTGTACCATTTGTTCGATCTGTACCTGCGTCCATCGCTGCAGTTTGTGACCAGCTACGTGAAAGAGTGGTTGCCCCAGATCCCGTCGAACCTCGCGCAGAGTTTGATGCGGTTGCTCGACTGCTTCCTTGCGCCACTCAAGAAAGAGGAGAAGAAAGAGATAAAAATGGAACAGATGAGCTACTTCCTACGCAACATTGAGAGCATCTTCGTGTTCTGCGTGATCTGGTCGATCGGCGCGACGGGCAACGACGCCAGTCGCGTGCGCTTCGACGCGTTTGTGCGGCAGGAAATGATTGGGAACTGCTCGAAGAAGATGATCCCGTCCGCAGGATTAGTCTACGACTACTCGTTCGATATCGCGAAGGAGTCGTGGGTCCCCTGGCTCGACACAACCAGCAAGTTCTCCATCGACCCAAGCGCGTCATTTTCCGAGATCGTGGTCCCCACGAGCGATTCGGTGCGCTCGACGTTCCTGATGAACCTGGCGCTACCGCTCGGAGTTCACATGCTCATCGTCGGACCAACAGGGACGGGCAAGACCATCAACGTGAACCAGTTCCTGGAAAAATCCGACCCGGACAAGTTCATCCCGCTGAAAATGTCGTTCTCGGCGCAAACGAGCGCGAACCAGACCCAGGACTTCATCGATTCCAAGATGGAGAAGCGGCGGAAAGGAGTGTTTGGCCCCGCGGCCGGGAAGAAGTTCATCGTCTACGTTGACGACCTGAACATGCCCAAACAGGAAGAGTACTTTGCACAGCCGCCGATCGAAATTCTGCGCCAGTGGTTCGACCAGAACGGCTGGTACGACCGCAAGCTGCTGCAGTTCCGAACGGTCATTGACGTCGTGTTTGTCTGTTCGATGGGGCCGCCCGGCGGCGGACGCAATCCGATCACGCCGCGGTTCGTGCGTCATTTCAACATTGTCGGCTACACGGAAATGTCGGACGAGAGCAAGGCCGTGGTGTTCGACACGATCTTGGGCAACTTTTTCCAAAAATTCTCGGAGGAAATCAAACCGCTTGAGATCGCCAGGAAGTTTGTCAAGTCGTCCATCTACATCTATAACACAGTGATCGCCGAGTTGCTGCCGACGCCTGCGAAGTCGCACTACACATTCAACCTGCGCGATCTCGCCAAGGTCTTCCAAGGCGTGCTCATGGGCGACTCGAAGCGCATCTCCAAGCTAGAGCAGATGGTGCGACTCTGGATCCACGAGAACATGCGCGTGTTTGAGGATCGCTTCACGACCGTAGCGGACCACTCATGGTTTCAGGAGCTCTTGCGAACTCAGGTCACCACTGTGTTTGGCGAGTCGTTGGGCATCGCGGGGGCTTCGGGCGGCGACACGGTGTCCAAGAAAGCCGCGTGGGACCTCGTGCATCCAGCGAAGAACCTCTTCTACGGGGACTACATGGTCCCCGGCGCGGATCCAAAGATCTACGAGGAGATCGCAGACGTCGACAAGCTGCAGTCCCAGGTGGAGGAGTACTTGAACGACTACAACGCTGAGAGCAGTGCGCCGATGAACCTCGTGATGTTCATGAATGCAATCGAGCACGTCTCACGGATCTCGCGCGTGATCCGACAGCCGCAGGGCAACGCACTGCTACTGGGTGTGGGTGGCAGTGGGCGACAGTCACTCACGCGTCTGGCAGCGTACATCGCTGAGTACCTGTGCAATCAGATAGAGATCACAAAGGGGTACGGCGTCGCCGAGTGGCGTGACGATCTGAAGAAGTGTCTGATGAAAGCCGGCATCGACGAGAAGCCGATCGTGTTCCTCTTCTCCGACGTCCAGATCGTGCACGAGACCATGCTCGAAGACATCAACAACGTACTCAATAGCGGCGACGTGCCGAATTTGTACGCGCCAGAAGACCTCGACCAGATCGGCAACCACTGCCGCTCGTACTGCGTCAAAAAGAAGATCCCGCCCACGAAACTCAACACTTTTGCGCAGTACTTGCTGCTTGTGCGGCAGAACCTACACCTGGTGCTCTGCATGAGCCCACTGGGTAATCTCTTCCGTGACCGCATCCGAATGTTCCCGTCGCTCGTGAACTGCTGCACGATTGACTGGTTCAGCGAATGGCCCGCCGAGGCACTTCAGTCTGTGGCTGCGAGTGCGATCTCGTCGGCTGACTTCCAGCTAGGCAGTGGTCCTGGGTCCGAGGGTGAAGGCGTCAAGGCGAGTGCTGTCGTGAGCATCTTCCAGACCATCCACCAGAGCGTTGAGAAGGAGTCTGTACAGTTCTACGAGAAGCTGCGTCGGTACAACTACGTCACGCCCACGAGTTACCTGGAGCTTCTGTACACGTTCAAGACCGTGCTGCTTCTTAAACGCGACGAAGTGCAGTCGAAGCGGAGCCGTCTCCAGAACGGCGTCGACAAGATCATCGCCACGAAGGACCAGGTTGCGGGCATGCAGGAGCAGCTCGTCGCACTCAAACCGCAGCTCGAGCGAACGCAGATCGAAGTCGACGAGATGATGAAGCAGATCGTGCTCGACAAGAAAGACGCCGATGAGACCAAAGCCGTGGTCGAGAAGGAAGAGCAGATTGCTAACAAGAAAGCTGCCGACACGAAAGCCATCGCTGGCGATGCGCAGCGCGACCTGGATGAGGCGCTCCCCGCGCTCGAAGCCGCTGTGCAGTGTCTCAACCGCCTGAAGAAGTCCGACATCGACGAAGTGAAGGCGCTCAAGAACCCTCCGCACGGCGTGAAGCTGACTATGGAGGCTGCGTGCATCATCTTTGGCATCAAGCCGACGATGAAGACTGATCCTGACAAAGCCGGCCAAAAAGTGAAAGACTACTGGGAGAGCGCGCAGAAGACGATCCTCGGTAATGCGAAGAAGCTCATGGAGGACATGCTCAAGTTCGACAAGGATAACATCGGCGAGAAGGTCATCCAGCAGCTCGATCCATACATCGAGATGGAAGAATTCTCACCGGCGTCCGTGCGCAAGGCGAGTCTCGCGTGTGAAGCTATTTGCATGTGGGTGCGCGCCATGCATACGTACCACAATGTCGCGAAGATGGTCGAGCCCAAGAAAATTGTGCTCGCACAGGCGCAAGCCGAGCTAGACGTCACGATGCGCGTCCTCGCTGACGCGAAGGGAAGACTGCAGGCAGTCGTGGATCGTCTTGCCGAACTCGAGAAGAGCTACAACGGTGCAGTGGACAAGAAAGATCAGCTCGTGCGCGACGTGCGGCAGTGTGAAATCCGACTCGAGTCGGCGCTCAAGCTGATTGGGCTACTTGGCGGCGAAGAAACGCGATGGGCCGCGACGATCAGACAGCTCAACCAGGATTACACCAACTTGATCGGTGATGTCGTGATCTCGGCGGGGACGATTAGTTACCTTGGCACATTCACGAGCGAGTTCCGAGAGAGTTGCGTGTCGGCATGGTACACTGGACTCGAGAAGTTCAGTATCCCGCACACGCACGGCTGCAACATCATTACGACGCTGGCTGATCCTGTCAAAGTGCGCGGATGGCAGATCGCAGGGCTTCCGTCCGACAATCTCTCGGTGCAGAACGGTATCATCATGGCTCGTGCAAGGCGCTGGTCACTGCTGATCGACCCCCAAGGGCAGGCGAACCGCTTCATCAAGAACCTCGGAAAAGACACGTCGGAGAACGGTATCGACGTGATCAAACTGACCGACAAGGGCTTTCTCAAGACGCTGGAGAATGGAATCCGCTTTGGCAAGTGGATTCTGCTGGAGAATATCGGCGAGTCGCTCGACGCGACCTTGGAGCCGATCTTGTTGCAGAACAAATTCAAGCAGGGCGGCCAGGTGATGACGAAGATTGGCGACTCGACGGTGCCCTACAACTCGTCGTTTCGGTTCTTCATGACGACCAAGCTGCCGAATCCGCATTACCCACCAGAGACGTCAGTGAAAGTGACACTGCTCAACTTCACGATCACCCCAAAGGGACTAGAAGACCAAGCGCTCGGCGTGGTTGTGCAGGAAGAGATGCCTGAGCTGGCCGAGAAGAAGAACTCACTTGTTGTCTCAAACGCGCGCATGAAAGCCGAGCTCGTGGAGATCGAGAACAAGATCTTGTATATGCTCGCGAACTCGAAGGGCAACATCCTTGACGACACGGAGCTCATCGATACACTAGGCAAAGCGAAGATCACGTCGGAAGGTATCAATGAGAAAATGGCTGAGGCCGAGATCACAGAGAAAGCTATCGACGAGTCGCGCGAGCGGTACCGCGGCGTGGCGTTCCGTGCCTCGCTGCTGTTCTTCTGCATCGCAGATCTGGCTCTTGTGGACCCGATGTACCAGTACTCGTTGCCGTGGTTCGTCGGGCTGTTCGTGAAAAGTATTCGCAGCGCGAAAGAAAGCGATCAGCTTGAAGAGCGACTCGCGAACCTGAATGACTCGGCGACCTATTCGCTGTATCGCAACATCTGTCGATCGCTCTTTGAAGAGCACAAGCTGCTGTTCTCATTCCTGCTCACAATCAAGCTGCTGCAAGGCGCAAACAAGACCGACATGCTCGAGTGGCGGTTCTTGATCTCTGGATCCACGCCGAGCTCCATTGAAGCGGCAAATCCCGACACAAACTGGATCGAAGACCGTACGTGGCGAGAGGTGTGCGCGCTCTCGACTTTACCTGCGTTCGAGACTTTCGTCGGCAGCGTGCGCAGCAACACATCCATGTGGCGAAAGATCTTCGACTCGTCTGACCCGCAGCTTGAGCGACTCCCATCGGCTTTGGACCACACACTGAATTCCTTCCAGAAGCTCTGTGTCCTGCGTTGTATGCGTCCCGATCGCATGACCGAAGCCATTCAGAACTTCGTCATCGAGCACATCGGCCGCCGGTTCATCGAGCCCCCGCCTTTCGATCTCGCGAGCTCGTATGCGGATGCGACTGTGGTCACGCCGATCATATTTGTGCTCTCGACAGGCTCGGATCCTGCGAAGGAGCTGCTCGTGTTCGCTGAGACCATGAAGATGAACCGCAAACTGAACTCGATCTCGCTCGGACAGGGACAGGGTGCGATTGCCGCCAAGATGATCGAAGAAGCGTCCACGAGCGGTAAGTGGGTGCTCTTGCAAAATTGCCACTTGGCGATCAGCTGGATGACCCAGTTGGAACGGATCTGCGACGAGCTCAATCCAGATTCCACACATCGCGATTTCCGCTTGTGGCTTACAAGTCGCCCGTCCAGTTCGTTCCCGACGTCGGTCTTACAGAATGGCGTGAAAATGACGAAAGAGCCGCCGAAGGGTATCCGAGCGAACCTGAAGAATTCGTACATCAAGCTGACGAACGAGAGCCTCGATGTGACGTCCAAGCCCGACCAGTTCCGGAAACTGCTCTTCGGACTGAGTTTCTTCCACGCGGTTGTCATTGAGCGCAAGCGCTTCGGTCCGCTGGGCTGGAATATCCCCTACGCGTTCAACGACACGGACTACGACATCAGCCGTGCGCAGCTCGAGATGTTCCTCGACTTCTACGACGTCGTGCCCTACAAAGTGCTCTGCGTGATGACGTCGGTCGTGAACTATGGCGGACGCGTGACCGACGACAAGGACATGCGCACAATCGACGTGATCCTCGCGAGCTTCTTTAACAGCAAGATCCTGCAGGAAGAGTACCGTTTCTCAAAAAGCGGGCTCTACTACGCACCGAAAGTGAGCTCTGACAACGCACTGCAGAGTTACATGGACTACATTGACGCTTTGCCGCTGAACCCGGAGCCCGAGGTGTTCGGCATGCACGACAACGCCAACATCACGTGCGCAATGGCGGAGACGTTCAGCATGTTTGACATCATTCTCGCCTTGCAGCCGCGCGTATCCACTGGAGTGGGGCAGTCCCGAGAGAGCATCATCGAGCAGCAGTCAAAAGCCATCGAAGACCGCTTGCCCGCGCTTTTCGAGGTCGAGTCGATCAGCATTCGGTACCCGGTGATGTACGAAGAGTCCATGAACACCGTGCTGGTTCAAGAAGTGCAGCGGTACAACTACCTGCTGCATGTCATGAAAGTGTCGCTACCAAATCTCCAAAAGGCACTGAAGGGACTGATCGTGATGTCCCCTGAGCTCGAGACCATGGCAAACTGCATCTTCAACCAAAAAGTGCCGCCGCTCTGGGAGAAGAAAGCGTACCCGTCGCTCAAACCGCTGAGCTCCTGGGTCGAAGACCTGCTCGAGCGCATCCGCTTCCTTGCGAACTGGGTCGCGGACGGCATCCCCGTCGTGTTCTGGCTCTCGGGTTTTTTCTTCCCGCAGGGTTTCCTCACCGGTATCCTGCAGAACCACGCGCGGCAGTTCAACATCGCGATCGACACGCTCTCGTTCGAGTTTATCATGCACCCCGATCCGCAAGAGGATATCCGCGCCAAGCCCGTCAAAGGTGGCTGCTACATGATGGGGCTCTTCATCGAAGGCGCGCGCTGGGATAAGCCTTCGTACTCTCTCATTGACCCGTTCCCGAAAGAGCTGTTCTCGAAAATGCCTGTGATTCACTTGCTGCCGATGAAGGACCGTCAGGTGCCTCAGAGCGGCATCTACCGTTGCCCGGTGTATAAAATCCTCACGCGCACAGGGACGCTGTCCACGACCGGCCACTCGACCAACTTTGTGTTTTGGATCGAGATCCCGTCCAACAAGACAACCATCTTCCGCAACTCGCTCGTGTCGGAGACGAATCTGCAGATCCAGTTTGCAGACCAGGACTACTGGATTAAAGCTGGCGTCGCGTGCTTCCTGTCACTACGGTATTAGAGAGATATGCCAGCACTTGTGTGTTTTGTAGACTAGTGGGAAAAAAACATTGTAAAAACAATGAAAGCATACACAATTATGCACAGCACCTGGGAAGCTTGAGCTGCATTTGTATATATCTTGTGCATCTTTTGTCTTGTTTCGATGCAACCCACTCTGGAATCTAAGCCTTGATCTGCTTGCGCTCTATCTTCTCTCCGTTCAGCACTTTCTTGATCTCGGCGCCAGAGAGCGTCTCATACTCGAGCAGCGCCTTCGCGATCTTCTCCAGGTCGCCGCGATGGGTCTCGAGAATCGTCTTGGCACGCTTGTACGATGCGTCGCAGAGCTTCTTCACTTCCTCGTCAATAATCTTGCGCGTCGTCGGGCTCGTGTCGTTCGCGCGCAGGTCGTGGAACACAAGCCCCACTTCGTCGCTCATGCCGTACTTGGTCACCATCACGCGCGCTAGATTTGTCGCCTGCTGGATATCGGACGACGCGCCGCCTGTGATCTCATTTGCGCCGAATGTGAGCTCTTCCGCTATACGTCCGCCCATGCACACGTCCAGTCGCGCGAGCAGCTGCTTTCTCGAGATGCTCGTCTGGTCGCCCTCTGGAAGCTGCGACACCATCCCAAGTGCTTGACCACGAGGCATGATGGTTGCTTTGTACACCGGATGCGCACCGGGAGTGTTGATCGCCACGAGCGCGTGGCCGCCTTCGTGGTACGCAGTCAGCTTGGCTGACTCGGGCGTGATCAGCGCCGACTTTCGCTCCGCACCCATCAGGATCTTGTCCTTCGCGTACTCGAACGAGTCCATGTCAACGACCTCGGCGTTCTTCATCGACGCGCGCAACGCCGCTTCGTTCACGAGGTTGAACAGCTCCGCACCTGACATCCCAGGCGTCGCTCGTGCCAGCACATCGAGATCCACGTCCTTGCCAAGCGGCACCTTGCTAGCGTAAAATTCCAGGATCTCCTTTCGGCCAGCCACATCTGGGAGCGCCACGGTAACATGTCTGCAGACGCACAACAAAAAGTTCAGTTTCAATAAAGAGCAAGCCAACGCAACCTCAGTAGACATTACACGCACCTGTCAAAGCGGCCAGGACGAATCAGAGCGTTGTCGAGTACATCCGGAAAGTTCGTCGCGCCGATCACAATGATGCCCTTGTTCTGGTCAAAACCGTCCATCTCGACCAGCAGCTGGTTCAGTGTCATCTTCATCGCCTGCTGCTCCTTCATCTTGCGTGTGCCACCGATCGCGTCGATTTCATCAATGAAGATGATGCACGGCGCCTTCCGCTTCGCAGCCTCGAAGAGATCGCGCACGCGTCGCGCACCAACACCCACGTACATCTCCTCGAACTCCGAACCGGACGAGTAGAAAAACGGAACACCTGCTTCACCTGCGATAGCGCGCGCCAACAACGTCTTACCTGTACCTGGTGGTCCCATCAGAAGCACACCCTTGGGCAGATTTCCACCCAGACGAGTGAATCGTTCCGGGTCCTTCAGGAACTGTACGATCTCTTCCAGCTCCTCTTTGGCCTCGCTCGCACCTTTCACGTCGCTGAAGCGCTTGTCACTGCCAGTCGCACTCGAGATCTTGGTTGCGCCGCCGATTTTGCCGACTTTTTCGTCCAAGATCGCACCGAGAGCCGACACGACCAAGAACGCCACGCCGAGCGTGCGCAGCGTCTTCCACATGTTGTTCTTGAAGCTGCCTTCGACCATCGACACGTACACTGGGTCCTGCGCCGTGACGCCCTGCGCGCCTGCAGCACCAGCCGCAGCCATCGCTGGCGCCACGCCACCTCTGTATTTTGGCATGCTGTTGTACTCGTGACCGAAGCGCTGCGTACTGGCGAGCAACTCGGGCATGTCGACTGCATCAATGCGTCCAGTTCTGCGAAAAAAGAAATGGATTGCGTCACGCATACAAAATGAGAAAGTGCGCATCGAAATCAAGAACCTTCAGCCAGCCGCATCACAACCATAGGGCAAGAATTCGTACTTGACAAGCGCCTTGATGTACTCCTTCTGCACGGCTTCATCGACCGCAAAGCGGTTCTCCTCAATGCGTCGGATCACAAGTGCTGGGTAGTTCTTGTTGAGTTCCTGGAGAAAGCGCATCTGGCGGAACGCGTCCTCCGGGTGCAGGTTCGCGTCGTGCTCAAGCGACTTGAGGTGCTTCATCTTGCTGCGCTGCGTCATGTTGAAGATCGTGCGCTTGCTCTCGCCCGCACGGGTCGCGATCGCCGTCGAGCGGTTCAAGCCTGCGAGCGCCTGTTCCGCTGGACGCTGTGCGGCTTGCTTCAGAAACTGCGGACGAAACGCATGGTGCAATTGCTGTTTGTTGTATTCACATAAATATACACAAAGGCACGTTAGCACACATCAGCTCACATGCAGAGACAGATGTCTTGCCTTTTGCGCTCGCCATGTCTGTTTTGGTGGTGTGGTTGACTGGCGTCCTTGTTGGATGGATACCCGCGCCACAGATACAAACATGTAAATACACGAGATCTTCCTTCTCTCTCCCTAATGAATCACTCACGCGCTCCGAGCCTCCTCTGGCGGCGGCTGCTACGGCGGTACGCACTTGTGTCGCTACGCGCGGTCGAACGGCCCACATCGCTCTTTTACTCCCTTCTGCTTCCTGCTTCCTTCCTTCCTTCCCTTTCTGGGAATGCGCCTTGTTTGCGGAATGCGGGCGATTTCCTTCGCGCGCTCACCCGATTACAATCGATGGAACTCTGGAGAGTGAAGGAAGGACATGCGCGGACGCAAGGAACACCTGTCTCTTTTAACTTGGACAAAATATGAAGCTTCGGAATGGGTAAATTGCATACATCAGGGCGCTTCTGTGAGCATGGAAAGCGAGCCGTTTGTGGTTGGGTATACTACAGTAGTACTTGATATATTTATACAAAATGAGAATGTTGCATTTATGAGCATTTTTTTTAGTCAAAGTATAAGCATGTGTAGTTATTCTAGTACTTGCATTAGTTAACAGCAAAGTGTCACATACGGTGCCAGAAGTGGGTGTGAAAAGTTGCAGCAAAATTGCAAATAGTCCTTATTCCAAGGTTAGATACTTACTAAAAACAGTCAAAAAACTAAATGCTGATACTCCTAATAAGGACAATTGAACTATGATATTTGTAGTGTCAAAAGAAGCAAAGATTCTAGAACTGGCAACAGCTGAACAAAGATACGACGGACGGAGCCTCTTGAAGTTGTCACTGTTTCTGCATTTGGGCATTTTCGAGATCGAGAGCAAGACACGGCACACACACACCAAGCAGCACCCACATCCATCACCAGACACGATGTCGACGATCAAGATCACGATCAAGAACGAGACAACATCCTTCACGCTCGAGACGTCCCCCAGCGAGAGCATTGCGGGCGTCAAGGTGCCGTCTCTCGCTCTTTTCTCCACATGCTGCTGCTCTGTGTGTTTGTACAACACGTCCGCTTATGGTTGTGTTCCTGTTTTTTGTCTGTGCACTGCTCGTGTTCCGACTGTGCTGTAATGCAACGAAATGCCCTGTCGTTAGGCCGAGTACCTCGAGAGCGGCAAGAACGTGGGTCACCCTAACTACATCCTGCTGCTGCACAAGGGCAAGGAACTCCCGGACGAAAAGTCGCTCGCGGAGCTCGGCATCACTGACGGCGACGTGCTCGTGCACATTGAGGTGCGGATTGTGTTTTAGAGCGCGCTAGTATTTCTGCTCTTGGGTGTAAATATGCATGTGGCATATCGCTGATAGTAATTGCACATACTGGGTACTGTAGGCTGCGCATGAGCCATTCCGCCCGCTGAACTACAAGGCGCTCGCCCAGTCGATCAAGACCCGTCGTCGCCATGAGGAAGCGAACTTGAAGATGATGAAAGAAGGTAAGCGGTTGTGCCGCTGCTGAGTGTTTATCTATAATCTATTATCTCACGCGTCGGTTGTCCTTTCCTTTCCCCTTGCCAACAGACAACATTTGGGCCGCTGGACAAGGTAAGATCGCAATATTTTTGAATGCGTTTAGATCGCTCGTGTTCTGACACCATGACTGTGCGTATTTGCTCGTATGTAGATGGTACCGTGCACCGCTTGGGTTTGGAGAAGAGCCTGATCTCGACGAGCACTCCAAAAGCGCCTCAGTTTGTGCCGATTAAGTGTGCGTATTTTGGATAATACTTTACGATTGCTTTGGACGCACCGATGCAAAGAGCTGACTCGAAATACGTTTATGCTCGTGTGTATGGTTTGTGCAGCAACCTCTGGACGAGCGTTTTTCAACCAAATGTCGGTGCGCGTGAATGGCTGCAGCTTTCATATTCTCCCAGGGTGAGTGCCGGTTTATGTCACTTGTGTGCACTTTGTATGTTTAACCTCGAGGCAAAATACGACTGATAGCTGTGTATGCTCGTTGTGATTGCTCAGGATGGAAGGTCGATGGAATGGAGAGCTTGCAACTGTCCCAACGGCGGAGGAAGGCAACCAGGTGTGCTCGTACGACCTCATTTTCCGGGACGATGAAGGTATGTGCGATGATTTCGACACATGGACAAGCTCGAGTGGCTAACCCCAAGCGCTTATTGATTGACTGAAAACGAATGGATGTTTGTTTGAGTAGGTGTGTGGAGCCAACGCCAATCGCGAACCACGATCAATGGGCTCACTCTGACCCAGCACTTCTGGATAAAGCCTGTCGCGGACGGCATCTTGAAGGTACGCCGCATACATGCTCCGTATTTACCAGACCTTTGTATCTGGAGGTCATTTTCACTGACGACTTGTTTCCTGTCTCTCTTGATTACAGGTTGAAACTGATGACCCGACGCTGCGCGGCTCGGATATCACGATGCAAGAGCTCGGAACGAATTTCCTGATCATCACGGCTACCTCTAAGCGATCTGGTAAGTGCCTCTGCGTGTGTGTTTGCGAAATAATGGAAGTGATTAGTGGTGAACTTACCAGTCTTCACATTTGATCTCGATAGGTCGCCCAATGATGGTGGAGACGATCACGATTGTTGACAGCTCGCGCCGTCTGCGCACGGTTCAGGTTTGTAATTGTTTTGCTGTTTTGCGTGCTTTGTGAAATATTCACTCACCTTGCTGGGGACAAAACTGAATCTGATTTTGCTGTTTTCCTTGTTTGTAGCGATTCGACGAAAGCGGTGCTTTCCGCTCTGTGTATGTGATGAATGAGACGAGGTGCGTTTGCGCAGATTAGAGACTGAAAAGCATTTTACATTTCATATTCACTGACTAACTATGATTGCTACGGTCTTTGCAGAGTTATGGACGCCGTGTCCGGTGCGATGGAAAAGTACGAGAACGTCTTTTAACGTGTGTAAGCAGGAACTCGCCAAGCGCGAGTCCAGAGAATCAAGAAAGAGGAGACACAAGCAAATAGTGACAAAAACAGAGAACCAACTTGTAAAAAACCCGCCCTCACCACGCTCAAAGCCACAACCAGCAATTCCAGAAAGAAGAAACGTAACTCTTGAAGACAACATTGCCTGGTAAATGCATAATTCACACAAGATCGATCGGTCATTCGATTCTACGCGTCCACTTGGCTTTTTGAATAGGATTCCACCACCTCTATTGCAGGTATGAAGAGTACCGAACCGTGAGGGGCTTCTACGGGCTTCAATATTTTTGCTTGGATTAGAAAAGCGCAATTAGCGGATACTGTACAAGCAACGTGGAGGGAGCAGCTTCGATATTAAATATTACACGAACTCTTCTTCATCCCAGGCTGCACTGCTTGTATTGTCTAATGGAGCTATTGGAGCTGCGGTTTTCTTCATTTCATGTGAATCTGCTTTCTTTACTTTTCCTCTATACTCTTGACTTCGTCTTCTATCGCAAAAGCCACACCTCATCTATCATCTACTTTTTACGCACAACCTTCTGTTCTTACTCCTGTCCGTCCAGGACATCCCACGACGCGCGCTGGAAGTAGAGCTCGAAGGGTCGAGGCAGCGAGATCACCACGCGCGCGACCTCCGTGGGGGTCGTGTTCGCGGGCACAGGCACGCCGTTGATCGCGACGATCGTGTCGCCGAGAAGCACTTTGCCGCTTTGCTCGATCTCGCCCACTTCGCCCTCTTTGCCTCGCACAAATGAGGTGATCGAGACTCTCGATCCGAGCGAGCCCAGGGTCACGTACAGTCGGCTTCTTCGGATGCGCACAATTGCGCACTCTTCATCGCTGATCGATGGAGTCATTCCAGTTGTAAACAGCTGCTGTTGGTGCTGGTGGTGCTGATGCTGCGAAGATGAAAGCTGACGATACCTGTTGCCGAGGTTTTCCGGGAGCTTCGATACAAAACTTGGTTTGTTCGGAGACAAAAACGACGTCTCTTCGGCGGGAGATGGTGCTTCTGCTGCGGCTGAAGAATCGGTGAACGGCGTCATGTCCGTTCCGAGAGCTGAAGCAAGTTCCCTCTCACCGTCATCAAGATCGTCTTCCAGCACGAAAGCGCCACGGGTTTCGTCGCTCTCGGTTCCAGAGTCATCCACTGCTTCAGATCTATACTGCCGTTGTCGATCCTCCTGTTGTGTGTCGCTTTCGTCTTGCGCAGGCTCGATAACTGAAAAGCGGCTTTCGTTCTCGCTGACGGATCGATTTGGAGGCCCCATTGCGCTATCGTAACGATGTTCGCTCTCAAGTCCGGATTGCTGAGACGACGGCCCCGCGTACGGACCATTCTGCACTGCTGGTGGTTGCTGGGTTGGTATTTGCGCTAGCATGTCGGCTCCAGACCTGTGGTTGAATTCCGGCGTTGTCCTCGCAGATGGCGCCATAAAACTGTTGCTTCCAGAAGAAGAGACAGGAAGATTGCGCGCAACAATTTGGTTCCCATTCCCAGACTGCCACCAAGTCGGTACTTGTTGCGAATACTGTGTTACCATCGCCGTGGGGTGATGGGACCCCGCAAACTGTTGTGAACCAGCACCAGCACCAGCACCAGCACCAGCACCAGCACCAGCATCAGCACTGGCTTGAGGGGACAGATGTTGCTGACGCGGATAGCTTGGCGCATGATTCGCACCGTACGATAGGTTGTAGCTGTTGGTGCTCGGTTGAGGTTGCGGTGTTATCTGCATGCCATAAAAGGATACACCAACCCTGCGTACTGGTTGTCCACTTCTATACGGATTGTTCCACGTGTGAGCGCTTGCAGTAGGCATAGCCCTGTGTGGCTGCTGATCAAATGGTGTGCTCGTTGAAAAGGAAGAATGGGACGAGGTGGCGTGCTCTTGCTGTGCAGCTTGCGGATGCGGTCGTGCCGGGTATTGTTGCATCGACGACTGGTTCGCTGGCTGATGGATGAATCGGTTGGTGCTGTTGTTGAAGGCTGGAGCATTTGCAAACTGTTGCGTCGAGTCCTGGAGTTGATATTGCTGTTGCTGCAACGGTGACGGCTGCCTTTCTGGCTGCTGCTGGACGAAGTGGAGGTTGCTGTTGGTGCTGCTGCTGTAAGCTGGAGCAGATGCGTGCTGTGGAATGTTAGACCGTGGTGCTAGATCATGCTGAGTCTGCAGCTGCTGCTCAGGATACTGAGGAGGGGCGGTAGTAGTAGATGCCACATCTGGGGAAGGCTGAGACCCTGGGATTGGAGGACTTGACGCTGTGACAGAATGTTGTGTACGATACGTTGATGGCGCCACGACAGGGTGATTGCTGCTTGCTGGTTCGGGAGCGGATGCTTGGGTGTGATTGATTGCTGCTGGTGGTACCGCTGCTGTGTGCTCTGCTGCCTCTGTGCCTGTGCGGAGATCAGTTACCCGCACAGCATCGGCCTCCAATGGGCGTCTGTCTTGCGATTTGTCACGAGGGATCGCTCCGGTGGTAGCACCCGAAAACGAAATGGAAGCTCGAGGTCGAGGACGTCGGAATGTGATCTCCATGGGCCGCCTTGAAGCTTTGATCCTGTCTGACACGGCTCCGCTGTCCATACCCGCCACTGGGACACGGTTGATGTGCGAGATGATGTCCCCGATCTTCACCCTCCCGGATGCCTCGATCTCGCCGATGCTCCCATCGTCACGGCGCACAAATTCCGCCACGGTCGTTACCCTCTTGCTCGTGACAATCGAGAGGAAGAGCCGCTGGTCCCACACCTTCATGTTGTATGTGTCGCTCACAGACTCGGGTTCCTGTTCCGGCGCAGGTTGCTCGTCACGTTTCCGCTTCAGCGTCGCTTGTCGCAGTTCGTCCTGATAGCGGGACGCAAACGATAGTTGCTGACTCGGATCTAAAGTAGCCGTTGTATCATCATCAGCAGCAGTAGGCTCTTGCGCACAACCTGGCGTGTTCGATGGCACAAACGCATCCTCCGCTGCATATTTTTCTGCCTATAAACGAACAAATCAAAGTAATACATTATAAGCTTTCCACAACACCGTCGTCAGCGCAAATGACCACAGAAGTTCACTTTACCTGCTTCACGTCTTGCAGCACCTCCGCGGCTGCGAGAATGTCCACATCGCCATCATCAAAGCTGATCTTGTAGAACGGCGCGTCGGCGATGTGGTAGCAGCCGACCACGGAGCCCCAGAAGAAGCGTGAGCCAAAGCTTTTGCGGATGCGCTTGCCGACTACAGGGTCGTTCTCGCTGTCGTCACTGGTCGTCGGTCCGCGAACTAAAGGCGGTACCTGCAATGTATAACGACAGCACCCACGAAGACCATCGCGAATACGATTAGCACACACACACGCATACAGACACTAGTTCACGGCCTATTGACGCGAGCCTCCCCACTCATTCGTTCATTCGCTTATTCGTTCTCGTACTTGCTTGTGGGTCTGCGCATCCGCACACTCAGTCGCCTCCGCAGCGGACGTGATACTCGCTCTAGCGCTACCGGTCATCTGCGCCTGTTGATTGAGAAAGAAGGAGCCGCTGGGCCGTCGCGCATCCACCGCCGCCGTCGCCGCGAACCCACTCAACTGGTTTCCTATATGCGTTGCGCAGGTAATGAGCGCTCGCTTTTCTTTTTGGTGGCGTTTGATGTTTTGCGCGGGAGTTCTCGGTTATTTTCAATGCGGCCACTCCAATTTCAATGTAGCCACACCATTTAGGAGTTTAGTGCAGTCAAGAAGAAAGATAAAATAGTGTGGTTGACACTACAGGGCTACCTTGGCTAACGAAGCTTGACAGCGCTATTCACTCTTGGAGGTTTTAAAATCAAACAAATTAAAAAAATTGCAGGTCACACGCAGACCACAAACCAATATTCATCGTATACTAAGACAAAGACAAATTGATATGCAAATTGCATCTATTCGAGGGTGACATTCGCAAAGCTGCTAACCAACTCGTAGATATCTTCCGGCAAGATGCCAGCGCGCTTCCAGCGGTTCGCAACCGTGGACTGCGACACTGATTCCCACGCGTCCTGGCACCACCGCATCGCTTGAAGAACGTCAGTCTTGTATAGCTCGGACCCACTGGAGCCACCGTCTGTTGTGCTTACAATCGCGTCCGCCCTCTCGACTGCATGCTCTCCCTGTCGCCGCCGAAACCACGCTTTCAACGCAGCAATCACATCAGCATCCATCGGCTGCAGCACAGAGATTGTGTTGGGTGGCAACATGCTGGACTCGACGTCGCTGAGTGGCTCGCTGATGTAGTGAGCGGGCGCATTGTCGAGTAGCAGAAGGATATGACAGTCTTCGCGCTTCATTCTCGTGTTGAGCTCTTCGACCCACGTCTTGAACAGCGCGCAAGTCATCCAACCCTTGCCCGAGCTTGTGTACTCCACGCCAAGTTGCTCAGCACTTTGGCGGCCGAAGTAGCGTGGCTGCCGCGCCGACCCGACAAAGAGGAGGGGGAGCTTTTCGGAGCCGTC
>JALBZZ010000497.1:0-23179 GCA_038051095.1 Globisporangium irregulare
TCTCCGGGTCGCCGCTCGAGATCGCCACGTCGATCGCATTGCGCAGGTTCTGCACCTTGCTCTCGCACGACTTGATGCTCGCGGCGAGTTGCGCGCACTTCAGGTTGCACGCTGTGAGCACGTGCGGGATGTCGCCCAGCGTGCTTTGGTCGATCTTCTTCACGCGCGTGCGCACGTCCGGCGAGAACATGATCACCTTCGCGAGCGCCTCGTACCGCCGCTCGTACGCTTGGTCCAGCGTCGTGCGGTACACTTTAATCTGATCGTTCAGCCTGGCTGCAGTCGTGACGTTCTGCATTGAGATCTGGCGCACCTTCTCGTTCAACTTGGCGTTGCTCGCTTCGAGCTGGAACACGTAGTTGTTGATCTGGTCGTATTCCTGCACGACGGCGAACTTGAGCGGGTCGTCCATGTTCGAAGACGCATCTGGGTAGTTGCTTTGCGGTACCGTTGGCAGCGCCAAGCTGTCCGATGGACCAGAGAGGTCGACGATCGGGATCGCGACTGGGGCTCCACCAATACCACCCCCACCAGACGGTGAAGGTGTTGCTGGAGGCGTGAAGCTCGGCACGCCTCCAATCTGATAGGTGTTGCCGTGGCTCGGAGATGGCTGAGCACTAAATTGCTGTTGTTGCTGCTGCTGTTGCTGTTGTTGCTGCTGCTGTTGTTTTTGCTGTCGTTGCAGCTGTTGAAAGGCTTGAAACTGCGAAGGGGATGGTACATGGACGCTCGGCGATGGAGGCTGATGAGTCGGCGGGAGCGTCATAGACGTCACTGGAAGTGCTGTCGTGCCAGTTTGCGGAACCTGTTGAAGCTTAGTTCCTACAGTTGAAGCAGTCGACGCAGGAGGCGGAGCCATAGGGAGCCCACCACTGTGCGAGACAGACTGACCTGAGTACACGGTAAGCTGTTGCTGGTGTTGTTGTTGTTGCTGTTGTTCCTGCAGTCGATGGATCTGTTGATGCTGCGCTTGCTGGCGTTCCCGGAATGCCTGGAGATCTTGGAGTTGCTTCTGTCGCTGCTGCTGCTGCTCAAGCGTCCGCTGCTTCTCTTCCTGTTGCCCCTGCTGCTGTCGGCGAAGAAGCTCCTGTTGGTGCTGGTGCGCCAACCGTGCCTTCTGTTCATGCATGAGTCGGACTCGTTCAAAGAGACTCGGCTGCGCTGCTGGAGCTGCTGGTATCCGAGTCGATTCGGTCTCCGAGAGCTTCCGCTTCCGCGAGGGCGATCTTGGCTCAGTTTTCGTGAGAACAAGCGGCGTATCGACGGACGTTGCTTCTGATGGTGCAGTTGCGTTTGGCGTGGAAGAGACGCTGACCGCTGGTCTTTCTCCTTGATGGGCACTGGGGCGTGGCTCTGAGCCATTTCCACCTGCATGAACAGAAACATGGTTGCTCTCTTGAGCTGGTGCGGTCGAGCTAGCAGTTGGCGTGCCATCCATCACGATAGCCTCCACCTGGTTGGTACTAGTACGTGAAGCAGAACCATTCTCATGACCTTGCTGCTGCTGCTGCTGCAGTGGTGATGGTGGTGGCAGCGACATTGCCGCCGACGCGTGCACTGGGTTGACTGGTGGTACTGTAGGCTGATCCGCTGGGCGATCTGCGGCTGCTGGAGCAACTGTTTGAGACTCGGTGCCGACTGGAGTGGCTGTTGCCTGCGCAATCTTCTCTCCAACGCGCATCCGATAGACGTTCTTCACGGTCGCTGCAAAGTCCAGCGCCCACGCAGACTTTCCATGCAGCCTCCCACTCGCTCCTTCAATAGCAAAGCAGTTGTGGCGAGCAGGCGCATCCCCTCCGAGCACCAGTACATGCGGCTTCACGTAGCACGCTTCACAGAAATACGAATCGCAATCGTAGCACCACATGGAAGGCTTGGTGAGTGCGCACATTTTGCACGTTTCTATCGTTTGTGATGCACAGAAACACCACGATTAGCCTCACAAATCGCTGCAAACAAAGGCGTCGGCTGCATACAACAACGTACTTGCTCGCTGGTGCTTGTAGTCGCAGTTCTCGCACACTTCATTCTCCAGTTTCACACGGTGACGACATGTCGGACAGCGCGTCGAGCTAATTCCATACACTAAGAGCCCACAGCACAAACAAGCATTAGCAAACCAATGGACAAGAGTGGTAGCAGAAGAAAAGGCACTTGTAGACACCCGCCATACACCAAAGCAACGTACAGTAGAGCTTCTTTCCGCTCGTGCCTTCACATTTCACAACACCTTCGAGGAACACTTCTCCCCACGCGCCGCCGTCCCACTGCGATAGCAAAATCGTATCGTTTGCGTCTCCATCGGTGATAGACCCAGCAGCAGCCGTCTCGATAGAGTTGTTGTCCTTCGTACTCGCCGCCTCAGTGGACTTTGTAGTAGACCCTGTACGCTGTGCACTCCCATTCGAAACAGCAGCCCTCACTGGTCGTGCGTCAGTGCTGCTTTTGTTGAAGCTGTTGCTGTTGCTGCTGGTAGTTCGGGGGGATGGCGAAGAGGAACTGGTGCTTCGATTGTTACTGGTGACTGGCATTCTGCTGCTGTTGCTGTTGCTGCTGGACGAAGTCGTAGAATTGGACCTAGAAGCAGACGTCGGGTTGCTTGAAGTCTTGTTGTTGCTATTACTGCTGCTGTAGCTCGTACTGGCGGCAATCCTGCTGTGGCTGGCACTGTGCCTGCTGGTGTCACTGGATGTTGAGATGACACTGCTGCTTCTACCGCTGGTGCTCACAGATGCGCTGCTTGTGCTGTTGTATCTGCTGCTGCTGTTGTTGTTTTTGCTACTGGCGCTGGTGCTTGAGCTCCCGTGACTGCTGCTGCTGTTTCTGCTGAAACTGCTGGTGGCGCCTGTCGAGTGGCTTCTGCTATGGTTGTTGCTTCTGCTGTTGCTGGTGGTACTGGAGGAGTATCTGCTGCTGGTCGAAGGCGAGGGCCTCGAGCTGCTTCTCGGCGGGTCGTCGTGCGCGTACCAGCACGTGGCGCCGCGCTGGCAGGAGCCCAGCTGGAAGTACTTGCAGGGCGTGTTCGCCATCTCCCGGCGCTCGCTTTCCCGCATTTCCACTCGCTCTCGCTAATCCCGCTCTGCAAAGACCCAAAGCGCGCTCACTTACAAAACTGCAAGAGCCCTAAAGTCACGTGGACCACCTACATTTTGACGTTAATAGTGTGACACACTATTGAAGCTGGAGCAAAATGGTGATCTTTTCACAATACTTTTTGCGATAAAAAATGAAATCGAAAGGTAAAAAACTAAGCTATTTGGTGCGAACAATATCAGAAAACAATGGTACTTCATCATCTGGATGGGCTTCACCAAATAATGATGGTGATGGACAGCAAATGGCGCAGGTGGAACGAACGAGAGGCGACGGACAGCGTGAAGCGGTGGCGTGACACAAGCGACTGATAGCAGCAGTGAGCGATGGCGAACGGCGGTGAGAGCGCAGCTGGGGCGCAGAAGCGCGCGGAGCTGGCGCTGGACCTCGACCTCCTGAACCAGAACCACCACCAGCAACAGCAGACAGCGACGCTGACGTCCTCCAAGTGGAGCGTGGGCTTCTTCGTCACGTATGGAGCGTTCTTCTTCGCCGGCGCGTCAGCGATCGCCATGTGGTCCTGCATTACGCTCTGTCTCGACTTCTTCACGCAAAAGTACCCGACCGAGCGCGTGGGTTTCGTCTTCCCCGTCGTGAACATGTCGACGCTGCTCGTGATCAGTCTGTACATGGTGCTCGCGGGCAGGCAGTTGTCGCTCGAGCTGCGCATGAACGGCTCACTCGCATGCTACCTGGTATTCGTGCTGCTGCTGCCGCTCGCAAACATCACGCATTTGCCGAATGCGGTTGCGTATGCGCTAACGATCATGGCTCTCGTTGGGTCGACGATCTCCTCGTCTATCATGCAGGCGAGCGTGTACGGTCTCGGTGGCGTGTTTGGGCCGTTCTTTATTCAGGCGATTGAGGGCGGCAAGGGCTTTGGCGCGATCTTGCTGTTTGTGATCCGCTTGGCACTCAAGCGACACTTCGAGCTGCCAGCTACTAGTGCCGAAGCCACAGATGCCCAACAGCAGCAGCAGAGAATCGACTTGGAGATGCACAATGCCAAGCTCGCGATGGCAGTATTCTTCAGCGTCGCGTTCTGCGTCGTGGCGCTCACGTGGGTGCTCTACACTGCTGCCAAGTACACCAAGTTTGCCGAGCCGATGATGGAAGAGTACATGATGGTGCAGAATGAGACGCCGTTCAACGTTACGCAGGTGCTCTCACCGCTGAGCAGCAGCAGTCCGACGCAACCGCAGTTCCCTGTCATGACCGAGCGTAGTCCGCTCTTGAGCGACGCCGATCCAGACTTACTCCCGACCGACAACCTTGAAGCAGAAGAGGATGAAGAAGATCTCCTATTATTGCGCGAACATGCATCCTCGGCGACGCTTCTCACGGTCGTCCGTGTCGCTGCCAAGCCGTTCTTTTCGCTGTTTCTGTCGTTTTTCGTGTGCCTCTCGTGCTTTCCTGGCATCATCTCGGCGATCCAGTCTACGACGTTCGAGCTCGCAGACTGGTACCCGATTGTGCTCGTGGGCTGCTACAACCTCGGCGACCTCGTGGGCAAGAACCTGCCAGTATACGTGATGTACTTTGACGTCTCGACGCTGCACCTCCCGTGGCTCCTGCAGGTCTCGTTCATTCCGTTCTTCATCGTCGTTCTCGTTCACCCGATCGCCGACATCATCACAATCGGAGCTGTCGTGCTGCTGGGACTCATCACGGGGTACGTCGCGACGTCGAGCATGATCCTTGCGCCGAGCGTGTGCTCTGAGTACCAGAAAGAAGTCGCAGGGATGATCGGCGGCTTGAGTGCGATCGTGGGGCTTTGTCTTGGATCATACAACGGTTTGGCGCTCGAGACTCTGATCCAGTTATACACGCAGTCATGAATCTTCAATCCGCAGAGAGGAAGAGAAGATCATCAACATGCGCATCCATTAATAGGGGTACTGCCAGCCAGCTCCTGCTGTCGGAAATCTCCATGTTGCTCAAAAATAGAACCAATTTCTTTTCTCTATCCCTCGTTTGCATTGATCTCTTTCTTCACTTGGGTCTTGCCGCCCGCGGCTCACTCGATCTCCACACGTTGTGATTGCTTTGTCTGTCTATCGCCATCCGAATCTGTCGGTTGTCATGCCTCTCGATTCTCAACGCACTCTCGAGTCATCACCATAGTAAATCAGTGTGCTCACGCCGCACGAGCCAGCAAGTCTTCGTCATGGAAAGCCTGAGCGCTACCTTCTTGCCATACAGACCTAGCAGAGCTGAGGGTTTCTCCCAGCCGACAACAGCGAGGTCCGATATCGATCCAGGCTGCATCGACCATGAGGCGGTTCTCAGCCCCGAGGAAATTCAAATTCTCCGCTATCGATTCGCCTCATACAACAATCGCGCGACGAGGAAGTCAAAGTCACTCTCTGGAGCTCAAGCGATTAAGCTCTTCCGGGACGACTACTCGGGTCTTTCAGAATGGGAAGTCCAGGAAATGTTCCGGAAATGCGATCTCAACTTTGACGGGCAGCTCTCCATCGCAGAGTACTTGCAAGCGCGAGCGTATCACCGACTTGCGATGGAAGCAAACACGGAAGCCGAAGTATACCGAAGCTTTACGATCCTCGACACGGACGGCGACGGCATCATCCTGGCTGACGAAGTCTTGGCGCTTGTTGAGCAGTCCGGGTTGCGCACAGTCGGCATCCTCAAGCAAGTAATCACGCAGGCAGCAGTAGCTACGAAGCAAGCAGAACAGCAATTTCACCGTCATCGTCAACAGTACACAGCAACAGCAGCGCGCCATCACCATGACGGAGAGATCACGTTCGAGCACTTCACGCAAACCATTCGGCTCGTGAACCGTATCATGGAGCAGGAAATCGCCGCCAAGTCGCTCCGAGTGATGAGTCTGCATGAGGAGCTGGCGCGAACCAACAGCTTGCTCGGCGCGAATCTTCGGCCACCGCAGAAGCGATCCAAGGAGAAAAGAGAAGCGCTGCTCATAGAGATCGATGTGCTTCAGAGTGAGATTCTTCGAGCGAAGCGCGAGTTGCTCACCGACACGAACAACCCGCTGGGTCGTGTCTGTGAGAATCTCATCGCCACCTACGAGAACGAGCAGCACGTGTACGAGTGCCTCAGCAATTTCATCACCTACTGCAGTCTTCGAGACGCGACACTTTTCCGATACAAACTGGAGAAATCCGGCAAAGAGATCCACGTGCTGGACTCGGTGTTGCTGGCGCCACCTCCACACATCAAGGTACTGAGGTTTTGCTCATCGTCATCCCCTGGTCTGTCGATTTCTTGCCCATCACTTGATTGTGGCTCATGATGTTTTCTAAATGCTGACAAACAGAAAACCGAAGAGTACACCCGCATGATGGACCTGTCGCTCTCTTCGCCCTGCTCTTCAAAGCCTGCAAACGCCCTGAATGCCAACGCTCGCGATACTCTGAGCAGCGACTTGGTTGTTGATAACCATCAGTACCTCTGCACAATTTCACCAGACACATCCAATGCAGAAGACGATGATGATGACCTCCTGCTGATGAACCCGACGCTTCGAAAACAGTTTGTATACTACACCACAGCAGCAAACGTCACTAATCTAGAGACCATGACGCGGTCGAGCTTCACCAAGTTTGTGTGCGACTGCGAGCTCAATATCCTCTCGACTCCTCCGTTCACAGAGGCTGATCTCGTCAACATTTTCACTAGAGCGTGCGGCACAAGCAAGCTCATGACGCTCAAACAATGGATCTCTGCGACTCGATTCGTTTTCCAGCGGGCCTTTCCGCAACAGGTACAAACTGCTACTGCTCATGTTGTTATGTCCACAGACACTCGCTTGTCACTCACTTCTTTTTGTTCCGCTTAAAAAAATGCAGTGCACCACGGGCGAAGACGTTGAGGCGCTCGTGAAGAAGTACGTTATTCCGAAAGCGAAGATCATCCAAACGCAGAATCTTGCGCCAGATGTGTCGCTATCCCACGTCATGAAACTCTTGAAGGAGCACATCTGGCAATTCAAGCAGATCTTTTCACACTTTGGAGTCCAAAGCCTTGTCGAGGTAAGCGACGCGCTGAGACAGACTGAAAGCAACAGCCTTGTATTCTTGCACCTGAGCTGTGATCTGACGATATACTCGATTCTGGCTTGACAAGGTTGACAGCAAAGTGACGGTCGATATGAAGGAGTTCCTCTGCTTTACTCGAGCCTTCGGTACGCTTCTTATCCTTCACTGTCTTAAATAATACGAATGTGCCTGCGCGTATCTGACTTCATCGCTCCTCGAATAGGCATCCTCCGCTCGTCGGAAGAGCGGAATGGAGAGCCATACACACCGCCACCAATGTCTGAGAATCCAGTCATCAAGCCGATCAGTCTGATGGAGCTCGTGCGCGAATTCTACGCTGCAAAGCTGGATGTGAGTTTCTCGAACACCGCGCGCCGTGACACTGCCGACTTGAACTTCCGCGAATTTCTCCGCTGCATCCTCCGGATATCACTGGCGATGCACGCTCACAACCCGAAGAAACCAGGTAAAAATCGAGCAAACGGCATCGTCTCCACAACTTTCGCGGCACTAAAACAAGAGGAAGGGAGAGCCACCGAGCGTCCACGTACACCGTTGTATCACCGCCGAGGCAACATTTTGGGATCCTCGCCAACGAAAATCTGCAAAATGACAAGCACATCAATCATATCCAAGCTGCTTCGCACATCACGAGCCATGATAAGTCAGCGCGAGACTCGTTCCGCACCAAATCCACAAGAACGTACTGGCCTTTCGATAAACACCAACCGCGATCCATGGACCAATGAGTCCACTCGTTCACCTGTTCGGATCGTGTACAGCCAAAAGAGCCCTGGCAAACGCAAACCGACAATGTTGGTTGGGCCAGAATCTTCCCAGTTTTGCCCTGCTCACCCGATGATGCCTCAAAAGACACGCCCAAGACCAGTCACATCCGGCGGCCCATCTGTCATTCGACTCATTCGTCCACCAGATACGTGAGTGTGTTGTTGTAACTCCGCTATTGTGTGCGTTGAGGCTCTGCAGTTTCTGGGAAACCAAAAGCTGCTCGCAATTTCTTGGATACCAATGGATCAAGGAGGCTATCCGGAAATTGCGTCGATGCCCCTCGTGCAACCAGCGACTTCGATTCCTCGCTCACTTGTAGCGACAGCGGGTCCCACACCTTCAAGAACAGCAGCAGCTTCTTCAGTCTTTGCGCAACCTGGAACGGCGAGGACGAAGATGATCCATGCGAAGACCAGACTGCAGATCATAAGAGGCGCAGTTATTAGCAACCTGACAATGAAAACGGATTCGCGGAGTTAATACACTCAGAATGAAGACATACTTGACTCAACCATCGCGTCGTAGAAATGGGCAGCAGGAATGACCGACGCGTCGTAGGAATTCAGCCTCATGTTCCGCCACGAAATTGCAATTGCGCGGTCCACCTACACAAAGCAAACAAACACAAAGTAAACAAACACAAATCAATAATCACGCAGACTAATAATGCAGATAGAAAATGAAACAGTAGAAGACAAAAGCGTACCTCTCCTGAATCCAGCAGAGCTTGCACGAGCGGGATGATCGCACCCAGGCGGATGTACATGTCCAGCCCTGCTTGCAGAAGCGCTCTGTCTTTCATGCCATAGTGCACTAAAAGCTTCGCGAGTTCGTTAGAGTCTGACAGGATGCGGTTCTGTAGAAACTGGTATAACTTGTCTGGTTCATTGGCTGCTAGAAATGCTCTAGCAAGAGCGATATATCTGCGTGGAGCAAACAACACTTTGGTTAGTGTACGCATGATGCAATGTAAAAGATCACAGTGAAGGAATACACTTACGTGGGGCTCTCTATCGGCACCATGTTGGCATGGAGATTCTTGATAAACTCGGATAGATAAATGCTCAGCCGCCCGTTCGTCGCGATCTACGAAATACAGCGATAAGAGAGTGAGCACAAAGATCCACGCAGACACTTTGCGATGGTGGCAACACTTACAGTTGAGTCAGGCAGCAGCACATTCCAAACGTGTTGGTAGAACTCGGACTGATAGATGAGGAGAAACCCGTGCACGTTTCGACTCGGTGACGCAGAAAATGGAGACGAGAGCGCGCCGCTTTTCATTCTGCTTTCAGCAAACGCGCGGGTCCGGAATGACGATGTGCGAGCCATGCGAGGCGTCAGGTCGTACTGGGAGGAATGCGTCGAAGAGAAAGAGCGAACGCTGCTCTCGTCGTCACTGCTCATGTCGTTTGGAGAGTCGTCTGATCCGTGATCCACTTCGTGATGCGTGATCGTCTGCACAGCGTTGAATAGGTTCACGACACCCGAGATAGTCAAGTCCTGCTCTTGCAGGGTGTCGAGTACGAGCTTCAGTACCAGCGTCTTTGCGAGTTCTTGATCCCCTCGACGCAGCAGAAACGGAAGAACGTCCTTATGGCGTGCACACGAGCGACAGATGCCACGCAAATTCACCTGCAGCTTCCGCACCTCCACTTGCTCCATGAGATCTTTCCGCCCTTTGACTGTGAACGTCCGCTGCACCAGATTCGGAGAAAGAAACCGCCATCGCGAAAAGTAGTGGCCGTCAGCTTCAAACTGGTGGTGGTCCATCTTCCCAAGGTTCATTGTCGTCATCGTGCGTTCAAGTTTTGCTGACTTTCTCTTGGAAGGAGGACTCGGCGAACGTGAATCGGTTTCTTCATCATCACCTTTTTCCACCACAACCGGGATTCCAATGAACTCGTCGTCAAAGTTGTCATGCAAACTCATATGATCAGCGCTTCGTGCTCGCCGAATGTGGTGCTTGGACGCTTCGAAGTCACGTCGCTCAGTGGTATCACCGCGACTGTCTTCGTGAACGTTGACTTGATCGTGCATCCGCAAGTCTTCTGATGCTGACGAAGAAGCTGAAGATGATGGGGATACTGACGTCACGCCTGGAACACGAGCTGGAGTTCGCAGAGAAATCGGGAGCGGGTGCGAGAACGGGTCGCTCACATGTCCGCCACATTTGATGTCAAAGAAGAGACTCACGTTGAAATCCAAGCTGTGGCAGACCAGCAGGTTGTCCACAACCGAGTACTCGAGCGCGGTTCCAGGCGGGAGCATCAGGTTGAGCGACCGCACACACGACACTTTGCTGCGCTCGATTAGATACAGCAGCAGCTTTGTTGACCGAGTGTCACCATACACAGCGTACAGCTGACCGTAGAGTGGCGCCAAGTAGATGTCGTTTCTGCTCACCGACGCGGAGAACACGAGCCGTGGCAGCTTCTCGACGCTCGAGCCGTGCAGTAAATACGGGATGATCTCATTCGCGCGCGAGCCGGTGCTGATAATCAGGACGCCGTGGGACGCCGCGTACCAGAACGTGTGGATGTACACGCCGATCGCGCGATGGAGCGCACAGTTGCGCCGCTTTGCTGACACGCGATAGTGCTCGATGCCCATCTTTGTAATCAGAAACAGATCCTGCGAGCTGCTTGGTGCGCTCGAGTGGATGTTCCACACGATGCCGTCGTTCAAGATCCGGTTCCCGGCGTTTGGCTTGCACATGATCCAGAATTTCTCTCGTGTCGCGATTCGAATCACCTGCACTTCAATGTCGCTCGTCTGCACTGCGAGGTACTGCTTGTCGAGCGACAGCTTCATAAGCGCGACTGGGTCCGCTTGCTCTTTCTCGAACACCGCCTGGCCGCGACTATCTCCGACGACCTGGTGTGCATTCGCTCTGGCACCATCTGCAAAGTCGTACAGTATCGAAACGCCGCAGTGCGAGCGAACAGCGTTCTCCTTCTCTGCATCATCGTCACTGTCATCGTCGTCATCACCGCCGTCACATTCATCATCACCATCATCGTCACCGCCTGATAAACTGCGCTCTCGATTAGCTGCGTGCGCATACACCTTCTTTTTCAGCGTCTTCCGTCTGCCTGTGATCTGGTCGTCTTGCCTCTCTGCGTCAAGCGTCGTGTCAAGCGCGATGTGGCGCAGCTTCCTTGAGTGCGGCGAGAGCACGAGCACGCTCTGGTGTGCGTCGTCGTACCAGGCGTGGCGCGAGTCGCCCGTGTACTCCACGCTGCCGCGCGCGCTCAGGTAGAGGTGCCCGTTGTCGCTCATCGCAGCCAGCGAGCGGAGCTTCGTTAACCGTGATGCAGAGCTTCCTGCAAGTGAAAAGCCCTGATAAACCTACTGCTGCTTTGGCACATCTTTCCTTCTCAGGAACATACTGTGGGAGCAAGCATAAGTACGAAATCTGTATTTATGAGTAAAGTTTTTAAATTTATTTATGTTTACATATATATTAAATATTAATTTGACCAATAAAATATAAACACTTCATAAATGATACATGCGGGATAAACTTGTGTTATATTAAAATAGAGAAATCAGGCTGTACGTCCTTCCTGCCACATCCGTGACGTACTTTTTTGCGGGGGAACAACAACAGCGCAACCAAGGCAAGCAAGCAGGGGGGAACACGACAGGCAAGAGACTACGCTACATCTCTCCATCACTCTCACGTGAGGGCTCCTCGATCTGTTTGGCTGTCGATAACGGCCATCTACAGCAAGCGCGCAGATGTTTCTCCAGTGGGTCGCCAAGTGCGAGCTCGTGCCGCTCTCGGCCGACTCGTATGTCCTCAAGGTGCGTTGGCTTTCCTGTTCCCTGTCGAAAAGCACGCGATGGAGATGTGAGAACTCTGCTGATGCTGCTCTGTGTGTCTTTGCTTGCTGTAGAAATTCTCGGACAAGTGTCAGCGCGGTATGTGCGGTATGGTCGTGACGTTCCTGAGCGGGGACAGTGTAGACCTCGCAGACGTGTTGCCGAGCGGCCACCACATCCGATGGTCCATGGAAGTGATCGGCCACTCGTTCGCGCTTGGAATGGAGGACGCGGACGTGATCGCGGGGGCGCTTAAGATCTACGAGAAGTGGCTTGGTGTGGAGGCGATGAATCTCAGTGCTACGAATGGTAACAAGCCCAAGGACCAACGCCCGGCATGCATGCAGAAAGTGGAACAGTCGTTCATCCAGGACATGCTGGGGCAGATGACGCTGCTGTTTGAAGAGAGAACGGACGCCGCGTCACGGTCTAGCGACGCGCTTGTCGCCAAGCACGTGTCGCTGTGTATCAAGTACGTGGCATGCTGAATATGTAGAAGGGCGATGTGTTATGCCTGAGTAAATTAACACCGTCTATGTGTATTTTTTTTATCTGTCTGATGACTGCAGAGTGCTGGATGTGTTCGACGCGCTCGTCAAGCGCCGCGGGAGCGCGTTGTCACCGCAGACCTGGGAGCGAATCATCCGCCTGCTGCTCGGCGCTGCGGATGGTGTCCTCCATGGCTCGAAAGGTGCGCTCGGCAACCATCTATGCGGACAACTGACCCGCATTCTGTTTGAGGTTTACCTCCGATCGCTCCCATTTTGCGGTCCAAAGATCGACATGTGGAGTCTGCTGCAGAAGTTTTGCCGCCGCTGGATTCATCGTATTCTCGTGATCGAGCAGTGGAACGCCGCAACGCTAGCGCTGACCAAGAGCCTGATGAAGCAGATCCACGCCCCGGACGCGAGCAAAGAGATCGAGATCATCTGGGCAGAGAATCGCGTGCAGTCGAAGTTCGAGTATGTATGTTTATGGAGGAAGAAGATTTTTTGTTTGTGGATGTCTATGCTGATGGTGTCTTCTTTGCTGCTGTACTCTAGACTGGAAAGCTCGCAGCTCGCGTACGCGTGGCACCGCCTGATTCGAGTCATTGGTCACCCGTCAAGTATCTCTGATCCTGATGTGTACCTCGCTGCTATTGTACGACATTGGTTTTGTGTAGTTGTTGGTGCGATTTGTGCGGCTTTGAGAAGACTGACGCTCGTGTACTTATGCTGTGTACGTGTTGGTGTGTGCAGAAAGGAATCAGTCGCCTCGCAGATGAATTCACTCGCATTGAGCAATTGCCGAAAGTCAAGTGGTCACAGGTACTAGGCGCGCTGAACTCTGCCCCGACCCGAGACAACTCGATTTTCGCGGCTGTGACGAACGGCGGCGCAGAGGATGATGCGATTGTCAAAGAGGTCGAGAATGGGATGCAGCCTCGGTCACCTCCTGATGTCAACACCATTCTGCGCTTATTGGGTCCATGGTTGTTTGATGCGTCCCTCACGCGGAAATCACGGTTTGATGCTGGACGCAGTGAAGCTCTTCGCTGTTTGGGGAAGCTGCTGTGTCAGGTGTCGGGTGGGCGATCCAAGAAAATCAACTGGGCGTACGGCATCCGCAGTCTAATGGCGCTTCAGAACGCGCTGCTGGACGAGGACGAGCGAATCAGTGCATCAGCGGTCTTCAACTGGTCCAAAGTGTTTGGACTATATGGCAATCACACGCTTCGCGGCGTTGGCGTGATCACGGGATCATTTCACAAAGCTGTCGAGCGAATTCTTCGGTACGAAGGTGATAGTCTGACATTTTGACACCTCACTCTTGGCTGATGTGCTCTGTCCGGATTGCTCTGCATGTGTATTTTTGTGTTGTAGAACTACGGAGCGCACGGAAATGACCACTTCTCCAAAGTTAGCTGACAGCGCTCGACGAGGAACCGATCCGTTCTACACTCAAGATGAGCACTCCGTGGGCGGCATTCCAGTTGTTTTGCTCCGCAGAGCAGCGATTGAAGCGTGCAGCTCCTTGCTCACGCTTCACGCACATCTTCCGGTGCGTTTTGATTGTGGATTGGCTGCGGTTCTATGATAAGCTCCTCACTTTCTGACGAGAGCTATTTGTGTGTTATTTCAGAGACATTTCGTCAAAGAAGCCGAGAAACAAATCGTGATGTCCTCGATGCTTGGGATCCCAGGTCTGTATTCGAGCTTGCCGAAGTACACAAGCTCGAACGTTGTAGCTTTGCTGATGCATGCTATCAAGTCCGAGACCGACCCCACGAATCATCAAATGATGATGTGGCTCTTGACAGTAGCCATCCAGCAAGAAGCATCGTACTGGGCGAGCGGCTTAGCATCAAGTAAAACTTCGCAAGTTCCCGTGACAATCCTGCTCATCTGCACGATCGTGAGCAAGTCTGGGCGATACAAACCTCAGGTTCTGTTCACAGCGTTCGACTGCCTCCGTCATCTGTCGCTCGTGTATGAGGAGCTCTTCGTCCACGTTGCGAGCTCCGTTGTTCACGTGGTCAACACCTGCTGCGACTTTATCACCAACAGTGCTCCAATTCTTCGCTCAAGCCGTGCTCCGTTCTACTTGGACTCGCTGATGGCAGCCGCGTACTATTGCATCATTGAGTGGATCGTAGCGGCACCGCTATTGCTGAGCAAGCCACAAGTGATCTCGAAGATCATTGCGACGGTCGTGGATGGCAACGACCGCATTCAGTCATTCACGTCGAAAAACACCGCTGTGGCTGTCCGTGAGGCCGCGCAGAAGCTGGTTAACATGCTGATGAAGCACCACGTCGCCCAAACTGCGAGTGGAATGAACTCACGGTCATCTGTTTTGAACGAAAAGGTGCGTGATCGACGACATTTGCTTCTGAGACCATTGAATACTAATTCAAGAGATGTGTACTATTTACTATGTGCAGAGTGTTTTGGCGGAGCTGTGCGGTGAAGAAAGCACAGACGTGAACAGCCACTGTCGGTTCTTTTCGATCAACAAGAGTTCGATCCTGACGGTTATTGAGAAGCCAGACAGCGCACCTGGTCCGGGCGAAGCCATCATGATTATGCGCGATTCGACAGGTCGATACGTCTGGCGATCTCGACCACGATATTGTGATGGTCCACGCCCGAAAACGCTGGAGGAGTTTGAAGAATATGTGGAACTCAGCAATGTCGAGTCAGATACCGAAGAGGCAGATTCGGACGACGATGGTGACGAACAAGAGACTGAGCGTGACAGAGTGCCGAGTGGCAGCGATCCGCTCCTCCAAGCGATTCGTGACACCCAAAGCAAGACGACAATGATGAGTTGGCGAGCAGGGATCAGTACGACTGCTGGAGGAGGTGCTGCTGGTATCGATGCTGACTCGAGCAAGGTGCTTTTCGGCGAAGGAAATTCAGGAATGAGCTCGCTGATCGAGAGAAGAGCGATGGCGGCAGGTCGGGACGAGGGACGTGAGACGCAGGACGCCATTTTTATGGACTTGCTGAATTATCAGAGCCGGGAAGACAAGGAATCAAACCCGTCCACTGGCTTGAACTTGATCCGATGTGCCAAACCGACAGCTCCTGTGAAAGACAAGAATCTCCGATCGTGGGAAACGGCACGACGAATGATGACCGAACTCGGCTTCTTGTCGGTTCGAAACTGGGGATCTGTGTTTGCCATGGACGCGTCGACTGGAGAGCTGCTTCAGGACCTCGAGTCGCTTGACAAGCTCCCAGACCGCGAGACATTCGAGATCGCGGTCGCTTATGCCACCAGCTTGAGCTCAAAGGGCGGCTACGACAATGTCCATATTGCCAGCAGCTCGGACGTGATATCCGGCGATGTCACTCTGTCGTCGGACTACAAGCTCTTCCTTGGTGCATTGGGCGAACGAGTGGATGCAGAAAACCACATCGGGTACATTGGAAGCTTGGACACCGAGCGTACGAATGGGAAGATGCTTTACCATTCGCACTACAGCCACGAGACCTGCTTCTACGTGCCGACCATGCCATTGGAGTCAAAGAGAGGGGCAGCTCCGGAAGAAACGTCGCAAGAGTCGCTGAGCCTTCTTGAAAGATCTAATGTCATGATCTTGTGGAACGAGTGTCAGCAAAAATACCGACCTGGAAGTATGCTCTGGGACACGGTGTTCAATCTCCCGACGCCGACGTCGCGAGTGATCATCATCATTGACCCTCTCGACAACGACCTCTACTGCGTGCACATTTCGCACGAGTCGTCTCCACTGTTTAACCAGCGGGATGTGATCACCAACGAAGAAGACAACTGCGTTGATGACGGCGAAGTGTACTGCTCTCGTGTGCTCGGGCCAATTCAGGATGGCATGGTTGTGAACGGCGCATGGCTGGCGCCACTGGTGCGCCAAACCGCGATCAACGCTGCGATGTTGTCGCGCTCGTTCCATCGATATCAGTACGACATTGGCGCCATCGCCACATCTCCAGTCGGCCCAGAGGCGAATCGCGCGGAGGTGATCGCGTCGGTTGTGGAGAAGCACATGCGACCAAAGCTCCCAGGCGACTTTTATGGCGGACTCTTTACCGACTCGATGGACTCCAACAACCATCGAAGGGCTTGATTAGATTGATGCACAAGGAGAAGGCGATGTGTATGAGTTATTTGTGTGGAAATGGCGACATGTGGAAAGGAGATACGCGAGTGTGTTCTTTTTTGCTTTCGGTTTGTTGATTCGGATTCGTTTTTGCTGTGTTGTATCGGTTTTCTTGTGTGTTTGTGTGCCTATCTATAGGGAGAAATGCGAAGTGAGAGATAGAGTCAATGCAAAAGAAGACGACGAAAAATAACCACCAGACAAGAACTAAAAGCCAAGATTGGCTGAAGCGCGCGGCAACAGTGACTTCAACTTCACCGGCATACTTTGGAGCATTGCGAAGGAGGAAGGCACTTACCGCAGAAAGCGTTTGGAGGGGCTGCACACATCAAGGCAAAGGGAGAAATGGGCAGCAATGGTCGAGGGTCGTTCTTGCTGTCGTCTCCGCGCTCGCTCGCAAAGGGGCTCGGCTTTCATCAAGGCAAGGAGCAAATCGGTGGTCAGGTGGTATCGCGCAACGACTCGAGCAGTGCGAAGCAATCCAGTTGCAGTGAATTGAGTGGTGGTGCTACGGGTGACGCAATGATGGGCGGCGGCAAGATCATGGAGGGTTACCTGTTCCTTCGCGTTCACGTGCGTCGCCGTCGCTACTGCGTGCTGAGAGGTCGGACCTTGCACGTCTTCGACACAAAAGAAGAGTCTGTCGCTGCGAAAGGGAAAGCTGTGGCCATCGCCAAGAAGATCATCACTGTCATCGGGGTGAAAGATGCCATGGAGTTGGAGAAATCTGTCCGAGCGTCGCTTTTGGGTATCGGGAACCACATCAGCCTGGAGAATGCGCTCGTGATCAGCACTCCAAAGTCAAAGCTCGTCGCCGTCGAAGCTGAGACCCACACGGAGAAGCAGCGGTGGCTGCACGCTATGTCATGCCTGAATTTTGCATCCAGCTCGAGTGAAAAGTCGTTTTTCCTGTCCATCCTGCAAGGCGGCGCGAGTTTTGACGCCCACATGGCGGTCTCGTTGTTGCACAAGTACAGAGACAACGAGGTTGCAGCCGAACTGATTATCGACCGACTCGCCGAGTACTCGGAGCGGAACATCGACGACGTCGAGTTCTACATCCAGCAAATCATGCATCTCGTGGTGAATGTGGAAATGACAAAGACCGAGAAGCTTGTGCACTTGCTGCTCTCGATTTGCAAGGCGAAGGCGTACGTTGAGCATCTCGGGAACTGCATTCACTTGGCGCTTCAACTGTTTTGGCTGCTCGAGGCCAAGATCCAAGACAAAGACCCCAAAACGTACAATCTCTGTGCGAAACTGCTCATGTCGATCGAGGCGAAAGTCGTGAACCAGTATTTTGAGCTACCGAACAACCAAGGCGCGGGCGGCGTGTCGAAGCTGCTAATGGAGATCCCAGGAATGAAAGAGCGTCTGCAGGAAATGACGTGCCAACACTCAGGAAGTCAGGAAGACGCACTTCATGCTACTGGAATGAAAATGGCTGAATCTCGACCAGAAGAACTCTCGTTCTCCACAGTGAAGACTCCATCTGCGCTGCTGACAGTCGGAACGAGTGACATTCGGATCAGCGCTAATGAGGTCGAACGGTTAGAGCAAGAAGCTCAGTCTGTTGCTACACCGAACGTCCAACTGTCTTCCGATGAGATCAAACAACAGCGCGAGTTTCTACTCAAGTGGATGGAGAAGGAGCGCCAGAAGAGGTACAAGTATTTCCACCAGCAGCGAGATTTCGTCAAGGCACTCGCTGACATTTCAGAGAAAATGCGCCTGATCGACCCGCCTCAGGACCGCAAGAAACACCTGCCATCAGCGCTCGAGGGGCTGACGATTCCCGACATGGCGTACATCCCACTGGGGCAAGTCTCCGATCCATTCTGCCGAATCACACGGGTTCTGAAAGACGAAGGCACTGTGTTTTCGACGCACAGCCGCGCACCATGCTTGCTCTGCTTCGAAGTGATTGAAGACCACGTGAACGACGCCGGTCATCGCAGCTCCAATGCCAAGCCGATGTTGGCGTCAATGACCATTAGTCCTCGCCACAGTCACTCGATCAACAGACACGGAAGCTCGGCGTCCGTGTGCTCGTCTATGTCGTCGACTCCAGATGAAGAAGCTGAAGTTGTTGGTCTCATCAAGAAGTTCGCGATCAACGGTAAAATCATTTGTATGGACGAGCACTCGGTGACTGGTGGCGACCCAAGCGAGGCGAGCGATATCAACAAGCATCAGGAAGCGTTGATGCGCACAAAAGAGTCGACGGCGCTTCAGGAACTTGAAAAACAGCTCGACATCGACATCACGATCGCAGATGATGAACCCAGGGGTGATGATTCCCCACTTCACGCGACTTCATCACCACGCAATTACGGATCGGGATCTGCCGCTTCAACGCTCAAGTCCACAGCTTCGAGTAGCTCCTCGTTGAACAGCGAAACCGGTCTAGTTCGATGCAATTCCCAGAGTGCGTACGAATTCGGGCTTTCTAAGATGCTCTCAGAGGGTGGCGTGTTTGGAGAAAGCTGGAAGGAGAAAAAGGTGAGCCCCCCTCCCACATTTTTGTTGCATGTACTTGTTTCATCGAACCGATTGCTGACGACAAACTTGTATTTGGTCATTTTTCAGGAACGAATTCGAGCATCATCTCCTTACGGACACCTTCCAGGCTGGAACATGATCTCCTTGGTGCGTCTCCACTGGCTGTTCTTTTTCTTCCAGCGTGCTCTGACGCCTGAATCCTCGTTCGTGACTTCTCATTCTCACACATTGACTCTTCTTCTATGCGCGAGCAGATCTCCAAGAGCAACGACGATATTCGTCAAGAAGTGTTTGCGATGCAGTTGATCACGAAATTCCAGGACATTTTCAGAGAAAGTGAGCTCCCGCTCTTCTTGCGACCGTATCGCATCGTGTCGACTGGCAAGAACAGTGGATTGCTCGAGACGATCACCGACGCGCAGTCGCTCGACGCGCTCAAGAAGAGAAGCGACTATCAGGGGCTGCGTAAACATTTTGAGCGCACGTATGGCGGAGGCGACACAACGTCCAAGGCGTTCAAAGCTGCTCAGCGGAATTTCCTGCACAGTCTCGTAGCGTACTCTCTCGTCTGCTACCTGCTGCAAATCAAAGACCGCCACAACGGCAATATCTTGATTGACACAGACGGACACTTGGTGCACATTGACTTTGGCTTCTTACTGGGGATCGCGCCAGGCGGCAGCTGGAGCTTCGAAAGCGCGCCGTTTAAGCTCACGAAGGAAATGGTTGAAGTTCTTGGCGGTGTGTCGTCCGGCCTCTTTGGAGAGTTTGTCCAGCTGTTCGTGCTGGGGATGCTCGCTGCGCAGCGCAATGCTGAGAAGATCATCACGCTCGTGGAGATCATGATGCGCAACTCCACGTTTCCTTGTTTCCAGGACCGCGACGTCTCGAAAGACCTGCAGAAGCTTCGTGATCGCTTCCTTCTCCAGCACTCGACAGAGCAGCTCGTGAAGGCGTCGATGAAGATGATCAACTCAAGCTACAAGAACAAGTGGACAAAGAGGTACGACCAGTTTCAGAAAATCACGAACGGCATCTTGCCTTAGAAAGATCGCGCATCTGTTGACGAGCAGCTTAACGCCTTCTTAATCATGATAATGCCACCACGATTAAATCACCGTTGGGGCTCGTAGTCGAACTGGGATAGACTGAGATCGTTCATGTCGTATTCTGTTGGCGCCAGCGGTCGAGCGGTTTCCGTCTTTATAATCGGTGAGCTCTGCTGCGGCTGGTATCCTGCCATTCTTGTTGGAGGTGGAGCATTCGTGCTTGCCATTCTTGTTGGAGGAGGGGCGTTCGTGCCGATAGTGTGCAATGGTTGACGAGGATACTGTGACAGTGGCTGGTTTTGTAATTGCGCTGGGTTGGGTTGATACGCTCTTTGCTGCTGCTGCTGCTGTTGTTGTTGTTGTTGTTGTTGTTGCTGCTGCTGCTGCTGCTGCTGCTGTTGTTGTTGATGCTGCTGTCCAGTCGGCGCTGCTACAGGACCGCCATGTGCTGCCGCAATAGCCTGCCTCTTATTCATGTCTGCCGCTTGCAGCCCAGAGGTTCTCGAGGCGACTCCGTTTGCAGAAATATTGGGTTGACCAACAGCACCAGAGCTTGTGCTCGTCGGAGCGAATGACAATGAAACCGCTGATGGACCATTGCTATGCCGTGGTGGAGCGGAGTTGTTCGAAGGATTGTATCCTGCTTGAGGCGGAGTTTGCGTTGGCTGAGGACGAGGAGGCTGCACCGGAGTCGGCGTGTTTTGTGGCTGCATTAGAGTTGGCGCATGCTGGGATGCACTAGCGATTGGCGCAGCTGCAGTCAAGACAGTTGGCATCCCGGACGCTGACACTGCCATTGCGGTAGTCGCTCTCCCCGCCATTTCCGCTGGAGAGGCAGCATTCGTTGCCATAGGCACTCTGTTCGAATGCACGTCTTTGATGTGCTATCAATTACAGGAAAGCAGTTCAGTTAGCAATGTATCAGAATGATAAAAACTGTCAAAAGTGCAGTGGCGACAAATACCTCGCGATCGTAGCAGGAGTTGCCCAAGTACTCTCCAAACAGCCGAAGTGCTCGCTTTCGCGCATCAGAGATACTCGCCTTTCAGGGACACATAAAAAAAACAAAGTGTAAGACGTACGTATGTTCCAATCTGCTTCCACGTCAATGACATCACGTTCTCACCTTCTTCGCTTGTTCGATGGCAGCACCAAGGTCTCGCTGCCCGTCTGCTTGCCCAAACCCAAAGTCTTCATGGCTCGTGCCATCCTTCAGCTCAATCCTCACTAGCGAACTGAAGCCGATACTCCATCGATCTCCTTTCTGCGTTCTCTGTTGATGCGAACACACACAAGATCATCAAGACAAACACTACGATTAGCACCACGCCATCCACTGACATGTAGAAGCAACACAAGCAGCACACGTACGTATTCTTCCCTGCACTCGATGATGCGGCAGGACCAGCCGTTGAATCCGAACGCCTGGTTCGCCAGCTCAATCGCCTTACAGCTCTCAATATACGTTAGACGGGTGCCACCGGGTCCGGGGCGACGCGTCAAGTGGCCTTTGCCCAGCTTCTGGTGCAGGAACGCGTTCACGTTCTGCTGCTCTGTGGCCTCAAAGCTGACGTTGCCGAAGCGCGCTCTGCTTCCGTTGACCACCGACAGGTTCTGTATGAGCTCCTTCGCGATCATGGCCGCCACCATCTGCTTCATGTCGTCGCTCATCATCACTCCGTCCGCCGCTGGCTGCTCGCGCTCGCTACTCTCATCCAGACGCCGCTTCATGCTGTTTGCTTGCTTTGGGTCTTCTGGCTTCGAATTTGAAATGGTTTCAAAGTTGCAGTTGTTTGCGGAACGAAATTCAAAAAGAGTGGCTTGCTAATTACTCACCAAATTAGCTTCAAATACTCTTATAGACACCTGTACATTTTTATTTACAGTTACGAGCTCAGTTTGTGGAATATACATAGTTAACAGCAAAGAACTGTGGTTATTACTAATGTAATCACAAGGTATCCAAATATTGACAGAGTTGATATGTTCAGAGTGATGGGTCTCGTGTTGTTGTTGGACGTGTGTGGTCCACACCCAACGACACTTGGCAGCACCACAGCAAATCGGATACGATTGGCTATTAACATGTCGTAAGATCCCTGATTCGCTGAAATAGCGTCAAGGGATCCACCCAGACCCAGACCTGCACTCCCCCTCTCTTTCATCATGCGTGACCGCCCCTTGTTGCCTTGCGCAACGTGCCATGTGTCGCTCATTCTCCGATCTCCCGCCGTCAAAGCAACAACTCCGCCCTCCCTCACAAACCAGAAGATGTCGGACGTCAACACCCTCGTGTTCCAGCCACTGCAGCAGTTCTTCAAGAACAGCGTGCACCTCGTCAAGAAGTGCACCAAGCCAGATCGCAAGGGTGCGTTCGCATTTCGACTGATATCACTTGACTTACTGACTCTCTATGTTTGTGAATATGCGAATGCTGTTGGATTTGTGTATTGACATGTGCATGCGCTTTTCTTTTCTTTGCCGTTGCTCACAAACAGAGTTCACCCGTATCGCGGTTGCTACGTCAGTCGGCTTCCTGATGATGGGTTTCATCGGCTTCTTCGTCAAGCTCGTGCACATCCCGATCAACAACATCCTCGTTGGCGGTGGAAGCGCGTAAGCCGGACTACCTCCGACAGTTTTTCCCGTTCCTCGACGAGGCGGAGAAGAGGGGAAAAAGAGAGCGAATGCTTGGATATGGGTTGCATGCCTGTTGCCCTTGTTCGTCTGACTCTTTTGAGCGATTCTTCGTCGTTTATCAAGATCGTTATTGAGCGTCCGTCATTTGCACCGCTGCCACGTACACACAACAAAAACAACACAAAACAAACAAACACAAGAACAAGTGGAGGCGAAGGTTGAAGCTTTCACGAATCGAGATGGAGTGGAGAAGGCCGCGCGTGGCGAGGATTTCGAAATGGTTTTCTTATTTATGATCCGCCAAATCATCATCTCTCACCCGTGCATGCGCTGCCTCTACGCTGCTCGATTACATACCATGGCAGTCGACACTCGGTAAATGGCTTGATAAGAAGCCAACCTAATAGATATAGTAGTTTGATCATATCCGCCCGCCTTGACTCACTCCCGGTGTCCCCAGAGTCGTGGATATGTGCAAGAAGTAGCAGCAGCGCAGTCGTATTTTTGGAACCAGGCGCTCAGCAGTCACTTCAAGCAGTGTGCTCTGTTGTCGCGGCAGGAAGACATTTGCAGACGAAAAGTCAATGGAGCAACTGGACGAGCTCTCTCCACAAGAACGAGCTCGTGCG
>JALBZZ010000498.1:0-23151 GCA_038051095.1 Globisporangium irregulare
CACATACATAAGGGATCAACTTTGAGTTTTGTGGGTTGTGCTGATCCGTTTTCAGTGAAAAAAACGGCATTCGAACCGTTTTTTCTCCTTTTCCGTTGGCCATAATTTGATCTTCATCCGCTGTGATTGGTTAAATTTATGCAAAAAATACGTGTGGGTCTATATTTTTGGCCAGCACTGTACAAATCTAGGTAACAACGATTTAAGATCAACATTTAGCATAGCGAAAGGCACATGTGAAATTACCTCTTTATATAAATACTCAAGTACCAGGTATTGGAAATATTATGCATTATTAGAGGTATTCAAGCGCGGTTAGGGATACACACAATCTTTTTTCCTTCAATGTTGTGCGTGACGTGTCTCTCAGAACACACAATACTCTGTGTGTATCGTGTGCTTGTGTGTGGATCGTGCGTTTGTGTGTATCGAATGGAGGAGGGTGAGGGCTCGTTAAGTACGATTTTGCCATTGGACATTACGCTATTCAATCGGTTTTGACATTCGAAATGTAGAAGCTCCACTTGAATATCCGATATCGCTTTTTAGACAGATTGGAGGCAAGAGAACGAGCAATTCTGCAGGAGTGAAGGTCCTTTGTTTTTTGTTCCCTCTCGCTCTTTGCTTCGGTCGCCTGCTTTAACGCGCCTGTGTTGAGTGTGCTTGAGTGCGGAATCGGTGGGGGGCTCGACAGGCAAGACAGGCAGCGAGACGAGAAGGAAGGAAGCGCCCAGAAGACAGGAAGCAGGTCAAGCGAGTGAGCAAGCGAGCGGCAGGAAGACGTAAGTGAGCGAGCGAGAGGAAGCGGAAGGACCAGCGTCCCTCCCCCCCACGAGTGTGTGTGCGGCGACAGAGCGTCTGCGAGAGTGAGAGACAGCGAAAGATTTGGGTGTCTTTGCGACGTGTGGCGGCTTTGTGATCAGAAGACCGAACACCCGCGCGAACGCAACACGCCCGTCCCTTGTCTTTGTAGGTGGGCGAATTGAGACTTGTTGGAAGCAGCATGAACCTCGATCTGATGATGGTGCTGAGCATGCGCCAGAAGGAGATGTCGTACCAGCAGAGCGCGCGTCTGACCCCCATGCCTCCCTCGTTCTTCCAGCAACAGCAGCAGCCGCCGCAGTCGTCCAACCAGACGGCGTTCGGCATGGCGCCGATCGCGGCGCCGCTGTCCCCCGTCACGCCCGGCTTCTCGTCGCACTTCTCGGTCAACAAGCACCAGGGGGTGCCACGCGGCTCGGTCTCGCCGCTCTCGGTCGGCCAGCTGCCGTACTCGAACAACTACGACCAGTTCGGGTACACGTGGCACTGGATCGCTGGCGTGTGCGCGCACTTCGCACTCCAGCGCCAGACCGCGCACTTTGCAATCCAGTACGCGCACATCATTCTCCGCAAGCGCGCGCTGCTGCGCGAGCACGACGCGTACTCGATCCGCAACTACGACGATGTGTTTGCCGTGCAGCGCGAGCTGCAGCTCATGGGTCTGACGTGCGTGTTCATGGCCGCGAAGATCGAGGAAGTGCACCCGCCCAAGGCGACCGAGCTCGCGGCGTTCATCTCAGAGCAAGGTGCTGTCAACTGCGGTGGCGACGACCTCGTCCGCTACGAAGGAGAATACCTCGTGGTACGCGAAGTGGTTATCTGTGTTTGGTGGGTGGTGACAAAAAGCCTCTTCGCGTTGTTGCTTTTAACAATTGTGGATGATTTCTTGTGCACTACTTATTGTAGGAACTCAATTGGAACCTCCACCCAACGACTTCACTCTCCTGGTTGCTCTTTTTGCTGGCGGGTGACTCGTCGGAACCACCTCTCGACACCATGGGGTATGTAGATGTGCTCATATTCTTGCTATTGCCTGCTTATCTCGTGAATATGGTCTCTAACGAATCACATGGGTGTATTTGCGATCTTGCTTGAAAACAGTGACTTTGTCAATCCAAAGCACAACTTATCGGGGACCAAGGATCTGTTCGTGCACGCAGTGCGTCTGATCGACGTGGCGCTGCTGGACTACCAGTCGGTGGACTTTCTCCCGAGCGTGCTTGCAGGATCGGCGCTGCTGCTGGTGGATCCATCGCTGGATTTCCTTTTTGTGGCGCAGTTCCTGCAGCTCGACCCGAACGTGCTGTGGGAATGCAAGACGTGGCTGTACGGCCTTGTGTACGGCATCTCAGACTGGGAGTGTCCGGGCAGCCAAGATCGAGACCGGTGGGGCAAGGTGCCTGACGAGGAGCTGCTGTTCATCCAAGCGCACATCACGATCCCAAACCATCTCGCGTATGGTCTCCTTCGCCCGGAGAGCACGCCATACAACTACCACCACCAGTCGTGCTTGCACAACAACCAGCTGCTTAACTGCGGCTGCAACACCAGCAACACCAGCACCGCTTTCGGGGGTCCGTACCCTTCTGCGATGTGCCCGTCGCCGTCGTCGAGCGACAACTACGGTTGCATGTGCAAGGACGGCTACCACACCTGTGGTGGCTACGGCCCCCATGTTTACCACTTCAAGTACGGCTGGCAGGGCGTGGACGGCGGACTCAGCTACGACGCCAACGCTCCGCAAGAACCAATGCGCTACGCGTAAGCACGGAAAAAACAGCAAAGGGATGGTGGACAGCGCAAGAAGAAGGCAGTATGTATGAGTGTTCGTTCGCTGCTCCGTTCCCCATCTCGGCGACAAGTTCCGGAAATCCACAAGAATCAAACACACTCAAGACAACGCAAGAGACTTGGTCGCTTTGGAAAACGTTTTTAAAAGAGAAAAAGATAATCTGCTGCTGACGATGACGACAACGACAACGACAAGAAGAAGCGACTATTTTGGAAGAGCAAGAAACAACACGATGCGGCAGGATTCGAAATCAATCAACGCGCAAACCAAGAAACAGCAACAACAGCATCAACAACGACAACAACTGCGGCGGTGACGAAGAGGGAGACGACAGAGAACAGCGAGAAACAGCGAGCATTCGATCAGAGCGTGGAGGATACACCTGGGCGGACCGACGAGACCGATTCGACTGACTCACCGACTTTTGGGACTTGTCGGTAGCTGCTACAAGCACATTTGCTTACAGTCGGCACTGTCGACGTGCCTTTTGCCGGCCTTCGTGTCGTCTCGTGTCGCGTTCGTGCAGGCGTGTGTTGGTGTTCGCAATTTCGCCTTTGTTCGCTGGCTCCTCCTTCGATTCTCCGCCATTTTTTTTTATTTTTTTTGACCCAGAGGGGAAGAAAGCAGGCGAGGACAGACAGACGAGCTGCTTGCTGCTGCTCCTAGTATTTGGGTAGTGGCAAACAGCTTTGTTGATAGATTTTCTTTCCAAACTCCTACAAAAGCACTTGTCAATCGCCTGCATCCTTCCTGCTGCTTTCCCCATAAGATGTTTTCAATAGTTTTTTTTGACTTGGTTAGTGAAGCTTTGTCTGAACAGATCGCAATGTTGAATTTGGTTCCATCGTCATTAATCTGCCATTATTTGTTGTGATTGCTTTTTAAGTTAGTAGGAGTCGATCGGCATCACGGCTTGGTGGTGGAGGTGGTCCGTTGCGGTGGGCGACTCCACCTCAGGCGTCATCGCCTGCTGGAACGCGGCGGGCAGCGCCAGCTTGAGGCGCTTCTTGGACCAGAAGCCCTGGCTCGTCTTCTGCGCCGGCTGCAGCACGCCCGTCCACGCCGAGGCGTTGAACTTCATCTTCATCCCCAGCGCGCGCTCGGCCTCGGCTTCGCGGTTCTTCTGGTCGCGCTCCTCGCGCAGCTTCATCGCCTGTGCGATCTCGAGCTTCTGGAGCTTGCGGCGGCTGCGCGCTTCGGCCTCACGGAGCGCGTCGTCCGTGGCGGCGACAGCGGTGCGGCGCCGCTTCTCGGACCGCGCGATCTCTTCCTCGCGACGTGCGCGCTTGCGCCGCTTCTCCTCGGCTTTGCGCTCCGACTTGTTCATGCTGCGGTCGACGTTCTGGCGGTTCACGATCGAGAGTTTGAGGCGCGTGGTCGACAGATCTGGCGAGCCATCGCGAGACGCGGCGCCTCCGCTTGCGCTTGTCGTCGTGGAGGTCATGACCGTCGCGGCTGTGAGCACGGTATCCGAAGAGGACGACGAAGAGGCCGGCGGCGGCGCGAGAGACGGCTGCTGGTGCGACTGCACGCGCTCTTTGAGAGACTGTTTCGTCAGCGCAGCGTGGTCACCAACACCACCTGATGTAGACAACGAGGTTGACGAAGACTTCTTGGAATCATTACCGCCGCCACCGCCTTCCGCGCGCAAGCGCTCCTTCTCCAGCCGCTTCTCGCTTGGCTTCTTCTTCTCGCCCAGACGCTCGCGCTCCTTGCGCAACATATCCTTCCGGCGCAGGCGCTCCGTCACCTCGAGCGTCACGTCGCTCCAGAGATCCTCCGCGATGCCCAGCATGTGCACCGCCGCGGCGTACACGCTCCAGCCCTCGCGGTCCTTGTCCGCCTTGTTGTAGATAATCGCGTTCTCGAACGTCAAGCGCACGTCGCGGATGAAATCCCCGTGCACCTTGTACTCGAACGCGGCCACCTTGTCGCTGATCGTCGCGAGGTCCATCGGGTGCTTGATGATGTCAAAGTACTCGACCGCGAGCGTCGGGAACAGCACTTTCACGGGCTTGCGGAACGGCCAGCAGTTCTTGTCGTACTTCTGGCTGTTGAGCACGCGCAGCAGCTTGAGACACTCCTTCGGCTTGATGTCCATCGGCACGTGGGTGACCAGGTCCGCGCGTTCCTTGCGCAGCTGCTTCTGCTTGATCTTGTCCGCGTCCGACTCGAGCAGGTTCAGCTCGGCACACAGCGAATCAAAGTACCACTGCAGGTGGCTCGACATCTCGCGCACGTGGAGCGACGCCGGGTCGCTCGCGCAGTTGAACTTGATCGCGTTCTGGAAGATCAGGCGCCCCTTGCGAATGAAATCCTTCACCGTGAGCGCGTGCGCATGGAGCTGCTCGCGCAGAGTGCGCAGGTCCATCGGCTCACTGATCAGGCGCGAGTACTCGGCTTGCAGCTGCGGGAAAATCTCCAGCAGTGGCTGGTCAAAGTGGAGCTTCGTGATTTGCTCGATCTTCACTAGGCGGTTCAGCACGCGCTCGCAGGATGACTCCCACGAGTTTAGGTCGCTCTTCTTGCTCTTCTTGCTCTTCTTGCTGGACGAACCGGAGGAAGACGCCTTCTGAAGCTCGGCTGCTGACAATTTCGAGCCAACTGCGCTCTTCGACGGCACTGGTAAAGGAGCAGCAACCCTGACGACGACCGAAGAAGTTACAGCAGGAGCTGGTTTCGGTTTTGCAGGCACTGCTGGAACAGTAGTAGCAACAACAGCTGGTTTCGTTGTGACCGCTGGAACGACAGCACTCGCACTGGCAGTCTTTGTGCTAGTTGTCACTGCTGAACTGCCCTCCGCTCGATCAGTAGTACCCGAAGAGCTGCTCTTCTCCTTCCGATCCTTGTCTTTGAACTTCTCTTTCTTCTTCTCTTTCTTCTTCTTCTTCTCCTTCTTCTCTTTTTTCTTCTCCTTCTTCTCCTTCTTCTCCTTCTTCTCCTTCTTCTCCTTCTTCTCTTTCTTGCGCTTCAACTCCTCTGCTTCCGTCAACGCAGAAGACGAAGAAGAAGACAAAGATACTTTGGCAGGCGGCAGTAGTGCGATGTCTTTCGCAAGACCACTCGAAGAAGACTCGACTCTCAGCTTCACTGGAACCGCTGCAGAAGCAGCCAAAGCCAGCACTGAACTCTCTCTCACCTTGACATCCTTGACAACAACAGCGCCAGCCGAACTGCTTTCCTGCTTCACAACACGAGAGCTACTGCTACTGCTGCTGGTGATTGCTGATGCAACGGCTGGATGCTGTTTCTCGTATTCACGGGACGTTGTCGGAGAACTGAAAGTGGACTCACTGGAAGACTTCTTTATTGGCGAACGCGAAGGCGCTCTGGCTTTCAGCGAATCTGAATTGAAAGACAACTCTGGTTTCGTCACGACTCGCGCTTTCGGTTCTGCTGAAGCTGCTAGTGGCGGTGCCACTGCCACCGCTAGTTTCGATGCCGACACAGGAGGAGCTGCAGCAATCGCTTCAGGGGCAACTGGCGCTTTCGTTTCAGCCACTGCCGACTTGGACGCTCTAGCTCCGTCATCCAGATGGTTCAGCTTCTCGTTGTACAGGTCCACAAAGTAGTCTCGCAGACTGCTCGCCATTGCTCGGATGTCCGCGCCTTCGATCGGATCACTGTTGTACTTGTGGCAGTTCGAGAAGATTAAGTGCACGTCCGCACTGAACTCGTTCGCGCTCCCGTACCGATCACCTTTGAGCTTTCGCTCGATCTTTGCAAAGTCCATCGGCTCCGAGATGATCTTGAGATAATCTGGGTACTTGGTCGTGTCGACCGCATGCAGAAATGGACCGGAAGTCAGAATGTCGATCCCGCGGTAGCCTTTCATCTTGTGCGCGCGCAGCTGTTTCATGATCCCGACGCAGATGTCTTTCTCAGCAAAACTGCCCGAAGATTTAGACGACGACGACGACTTCCGCTTGCTATTACTACTGCTGCTGTTCTTTTCTCCCACTACAGTCGACGACGACGGTGCTGATAGCAAAGCGGATGACGGCCGATGGCTCTTCGGCGAGGACCCGGGCGCAGAAATCGACGACGACAACGACTTGTGCCTGTCCTTGGAATGCAATTCCTCCGTCATCGCGGCACCAAACACCTGCTCCACCTGGTTCTTGAGCAGATCCGTCAGCGTCTTTGCCGACTCGCAGTACGTCTGTCCTTGCGGATCTGATTTCCAGTATCGGATGCAGTTGTCAAAGATGAGCTTCACGTCCTTGATGAACTCCGACGCGTGCTTGTACTCGCCCAAGTGCAGGCGCGCCGACACCGTGCCGATGTCCATGGGCACTTTGATCTTCTTGTAGTAGCCGTAGGGGATCTGGTCGGGCGAGTCATAGTACGTCTGGATCGGGTACTTGAACCACTGTGCGGTCTCCTGGCCATCGGTGCGGTTCGCGAGGATCTCGTGGAGGATCTGGTGGCATTTCCAGCGCTCGAGGATGCCATTCCACGAGCCGCCAATCTTCTCAAACAGTGTTTCGAAGAGCTTCATCAGCGTCACAGCGTGGCTGCGCATCACTTTACTCAGGATCACGTCGCTGTTGTAGATCAAGCAGTTGGAAAAAATCAGCCGCACGTCGTACGCGAACGCGTTGATGTCCGCGTAGCCGCCGTTGCGCAGCTTCTTCTGCACACCGTAGAGGTGCATGCGATTGGGCACTTTGACGCGGTAGTCTGGGAAGTGGCTCAGCTCGACCGGCTGCAGGAACGGCGCCGCGGGGCTGATGTTGCCTTCCTTGTACTTGATCAGCTTCATGAGGATCCCGAGACAGGCCTGGATGTCGCTGTCCAACATCTTCCCACTCGTAGAGGAAAAGGACGATGACGCAACAGCATCAGGCTTCTTCGTGCTGTTTGAACTGCTTTTGCTGCTGCTGACGTGAGTAACGGCTGAAGAAGCCAAAGCACTGGGATCTTTCGAGCGGGACGAAGAAGAAAATGAGGACGACATCTTCACCAGCGCAGACTCGCTCTTGACGGACGCGGACACACTGCTGCTGCTGCTCTCACTCTCAGCCGCAGGTTTGCTGCTCACAGCCACGTCGCCCCCTCCCCCTCCCCCAGTGCTGCTGCTGTACTTGTCCTTCGTCTTGTCCCTATCGCGGTCCTTCTCCTTGTCTCTGCTGCTGCTGCTACTCTTGTGGGAGGAGGAAGATTTCTTCTTCTCCTTGTCGCCGCTGCTGGACGAAGACGAGTGGTGCTTCTTCTCCTTGTCCTTGCTTTTCTTCTTGGACTTTTTCGACTTTTTGTCCTTCTTGCTCGACTTCTCCTTCTTGTGCTTGCTGCTGCTCTTGTTTTCGTCTCTGTCGCCGTCGCCCTCTGCGCCAGACTCTGTGTGGCGGTGGCGTGATGAAGATGGGGATGAAGATGATGCCGCCTTGGGTTCACTCGAGCTTGGCTCGATCGCCTTGCGCTCTACACCCCCAGCATGCTCGTGGCCATCCTTCGCGCTGCTACCGTCACTGACACTCGTATTTGTATTGCCATGATGTTCCTGCTCCAGGTCGTCGTCGTCCACTCCTCCCTTCCCCTCCTCCTCTTTGAAGACCGTCTCAATCGACTTGGCGTACGCGGTCTCAAATACGCGCAGCAGGTGCTGGGCCGCGACGAAGACCGAGCCCTTCACGTGCTGGTCGTCTTTATTGTAGACCATGGCGTTGTGGAATACGAGGCGCACGTCCTTGGCGAACTTCTCGTGCGACTTGAAGCGGCAGCGCGACGGCTTGGAGCCCAGATGCTTCTTGACCGTGCCCAGGTCCATGGGCTTCTTGATGATCTGGTCGTAGCCCGGGATGCCGGTCACGGGCGTCATGAACACCCACGACCAGCTTTCCTGCACGCGCTTGTTGATCAGCAGCTCCAGTAGCCGCACGCACTCGGCGTGCGCGCGCTCTGAGATCATCTCTTCTCTCTTCTCTCTCTCTCTTCTCGCTGGTTAGTCTTGTTGCCTCGCCCTGCCTGTGCCTTCTGCAGTCGACTTTTGTCGACTTTTCTGAAAAGTCGACTACTTTTTCGCCAAACTGAATTTTCTCGATGTGGACCACGTGTAGCCCACCACATCTCTCATCTCAGTACTGTCGGTATATTATGTGATTTAGGGTTATACCATCTGCATGCATTGTTCGATCAGATTCGAATTCTCGACGGATTCGGATAAAATCACATTGAGTACTGAATTGAGTTATGTTGTTTTAGGAAACAAATGCTTGTACTGAATTAAGAGACGTGTTATCTTGGCTTTAAAAGTACTGATTTATGGTATATCGAAAGTCCAATTTGATCCAATCAAATTGAGGCACCTCTGTCCACGTGTAACACCCAATTAGTAGCTCTGCGCTGCTTCTAATTGTACTTTATCGGATGTTCTTCGGAGGGAGCCGTTTAACTGCGCCTTCAAAAAGTGAGCCAGTCGAGTCGGTTCATTTTTGTTCATTCACAATCCGCCCGCCACCTCAGCAGCTACGCTCGCCCGCCGCCGTCTCCTCCTCCGCCGCCGCCGTTTATTCGTGACCATGGCCGCCAAGAACCCCCGCATCATCGCGCTCTTCGACGTCGACGGCACGCTCACGCCTGCCCGCAAGGTCAGTCAGTGCGTGCGTGCGCTCTATGCAATCGCGGTATTGTATTGTGTAATCTAGTCTCTGATGGTGATTCGTTTGTCGACAGGACGTGTCGCCGGAAATGACCGCGCGTCTGCAGAAGCTGCGCCAGCAGATCACGATCGGCGTCGTCGGCGGATCGGACCTCGTGAAGCAGAAGGAGCAGCTCGGAGAGAACGGTGCGTGACGGATGTGTCTTCTGTTTGTTATGACGCTACTATATTGGTTGCGAATGAGCTGACTGTTTTGGGATTGTGGATTGTTGTTGCAGTCGTGAACGAGTTCGACTACAGCTTCTCAGAGAACGGCCTCGTGGCGTTCCACAACGGCATCAAAGTGGGCGAGACGGTACGTCAAATGATCGTACATCATGCCGCTTTGGATGATGACATGTGAATGATGCTGATGGATGAATTGACGCACGTGCAGAGTTTGAAGAAGCAGTTCACGAATGAGCAGCTCAACCGCTTTGTCAACTTCGTGCTGCGCTACATCGCGGACCTCGACATCCCAATCAAGCGGTACATGATCTGTCTGGTATACTTCAATGCGGTCGCCTTTGTGCTGAACTAACACGATTGGCGCTATTGTGTGCAATCGTGTATTCGTACAGTGGCACGTTCATCGAGTTCCGCATGGGCATGATCAACGTGTCGCCCATCGGCCGCAACTGCTCGCAGGAAGAGCGCGACGACTTTGAGAAGTACGACCACGTCCACAACGTGCGCAAGACGTTTGTGAACGCGCTCAAGGAGGAGTTTGCGGATTACAACCTCACGTTCTCCATCGGCGGACAGGTATGTTGCTGTCTATCGCATGCCGACGAGTTCTTGATCTGCTCACGTGTACCTAACTGCTTGTACTGCACACCTGTATCTATCCGTACGTGCAGATCTCCTTTGACGTGTTCCCAGCGGGCTGGGACAAGACGTTTGCGCTGCGCTTCCTCGACCCAAAGGACTACGATGAGATCCACTTTTTCGGCGACAAGACCCACGAGGTGCGTCGAAATACCAGCAAGCCTTTCTTTGCTCGCCTGTGGGGGTTTAACTTAGCTTGGAGTTAACACGGTGGGGTTGTTTGTCCTTATCTTCGGTTAGGGCGGCAACGACTTTGAGATCTACACCCACAAGCGCACGATCGGCCACTCGGTGTCGTCCCCAGAAGACACGATCCGCATCCTCGATGAGCTCTTCCCAGTCGCAAACTAACTCGCGATCTGCGCTTAACAACGCTAGTACAAAAGGCAGCACTGACGGGGTAGGAGGTTACTGCGCCATCAAGCTAAAGTAAGCAAGCAACCACCACCACCTCTCTCGCATCACATTTATAAAAGTCGCATTGAACATACAAAGGAATTGCAAGATCAATAGAGCTTTTCAAATGAGTGCAGTACCTACTATTGTGTGCTTATATTCTTCTTTGCTTTTTATTCCTCGTCCAGTAACGCGTCCTCCTTGCCGAGCAGCTTGGCCATTGGGTCGTCGCCCCTCGTCTTGAGCAGCTTGTAGGCCTCCATGTCTTCGGCGTTCACCTCGTAGTTGCCCATCGAGTTGTACTTGCGCTTCTTGTCGTCGCTCTGCTCCAACGCCGCCTTGGCGCTCTCCTTCGCGGCGCGCTTGAGCGCCTTCTTGAGCTTCTTGTCGTCCAGTTCCGGCGCGATGTTCTCGCCGTACATGTCGCTACGCTTCGTGAGCCCACTGCCACCACTTCTGCCGTCGTCCTTGCTCTTCTTCTTCGCCACTTCTTCTTGCGACGGTGGCTTGAGCATCTTGCGCTCGGCGCTCACTTTCATGGATGCCTCGAGCGCGCGCTTGCCGTCCTCGCCAGTACAGTACGACTTGCGCACCTTCGAGTGACAGCACGCGTACCCCCACGCCATCTCGCTGCGGTCGAACCAGGAGCCCCAGATCTTCGTGTGGTTGTTCTCGAGCGCGTCCTCGACGTACTTGGACTTGGCTGGTGCACGCTCCAACCCCTTCACCACACGGCCATCGCGCGAATACTCGACGTAGTGCTCGCTCTGCGCCAACAGCAGCTCCTTCGGAGGGGCCTCGAGGTGCTGCTGCCCGCCGTACTTGTCCAGGATCTTGCGCGCCTTCTCGCGCTCCAAGGCGGCTTTCTTCTCCTCAAACTGCTTCTTGAGGAACTCGGCCTGCGACGGATTCGCCAGCGGGTGGATGTCCGTGCCTTTCGCGTACGCCTCCCACGCGAAGACTTGTGCCGACGCGAGCTTCTGCGCGTCGCCTGTGAACCGCACCACATTATCACCCGAGAACGTTGTATCTTCTGGGTTCAGCTCTGGGTTCGGATTGTCGCGCATCGAGCGCGTCTTTGGGTCGTAGTACGCCGAGTTCGGGTTCAGGTTGCGCAGGTACTTGGCCGTGTCCTCTCGGATACGCAGGTTGCGCACCGTGGTCTTCATCTGCGCGCCGCCGACGCCACCCTGTCGCGCCACACGCTCTGTGAACATCGGCCCTTCGTCGCGGTCGCGGAACTCCTCGTCCTCCGACTCCATGTCCGAGTCGTAGTCCGAGTCGGAATCAGAATCCGAGCCCGAGTTGCCGGATTCTCCTCCCGCAGCTTTGTCCTCCTTACTGCTCTTGCGCTTACTCTTGGTCCGCTTCTTGCCACTTTCGTCGCCATCACCGGCGTCTTCCGCCGACTTCTGCAGCTTTTTGTTCACCTCCTCCATGCGCAGTTTCTTCCGCGCTTCGTCGATCTTGTCGTAGCGCTCGATGGTCTTCGAGTGCTCCTTCGGGTCGTACCCGAGCCACTGGTCGCGCTTCGCGTCGAACGCGAGCTTGCCGAACTGCTGCGAGCGCACGTCAACAAGCACCTCGTCACTCTTGATGTCGCGGTTCGTCTTCCACGCGCCGACCTTGCGCGGTCGCTCGACGCACTCGACGGTCTTGTGGCTCATCGCGCCGCAGTTCTTGCACGCGCCTTTGCGCCATTTGACGCGCTCACCGGACGACGACGATGAAGACACGCGCTGCTGCTGCTGCTGTTCTTGCTTCTGCGCCTTGCTTGAGACCTTGCGGCCGCGCAGATAGAGCTCGTCAGCCTCGTGGATCGAGAGCAAGTGCGACTGGTTCTGGATCGACTGGTGCTTGAGTGACGGCCCCGAGTCGCCCAAGTACCACGGGCGCTTGCTGATGTACTCAGGGTTGTGCGGGTTGATGAGGTTGCCGTCCGCGTCCTGCTCCGGCGGCAGCGTACCGTTCTTGCGCGCCTCCTCCAGCTCGCGCTTCTTCTTGAAGTCGCTCGTGGACATGCGCTCGCCGCCTGCCGACGCCATCTTTGCTTGTGGAGTCTTGCCTGTTTGGGCTTTCTCGCTTTGCTTGTGTGGGATTGGGTGAAAAACAACAAACCGCAACGAAGATAAACACTCAATAGTGACATTTGCGGGGGAATGGGGATAATAAAAGCCACCCAAAACCCGACTGTGTATGGGTGATGAAAAGGTCGGATTGCCTCTTTATATTGATGTCCAACTCCTGCGGAAACAAATACAACACTATCGAAGGGTATCTCTTGAGAGCGAAGCGACGCGGAGCTGCAGTCGGATTGGCGGCTCTTGTCCCATGCACGATTCTCTCTGCTCTCACACACAGTAGAAAGACAACAAGCAGCACGTCAACGGCGCCAAGATCTTCGTCAGCACGCTTACTCACTCGCTCGCCATGCGTCCGTCGTTCTCGCCCACACACGTGACGGTGGACGGCAGCTCCGGCTGCCCTCGTTTCGATGATGAGCAAGATCAGGAGCTTCAAGATGACGCCTTCCTTCTGCAATCTACGACCGTTGTTCCACGACTGCCAACATTATCGTCGCATTCGCAGATCGACTGCCGCGACATGCAGCAAACCAAAGAGAGTCCTGGACTATTTGTCGTGCAGGGAGCGCTACAGGCGGTGCTTTGCGGCGGCATCATCGCGGTCGTGCTCTGTCCGTGCATGATTGGGTTCGCCACGATCGTCTACAGTCATCCGGGGTTTGCGCCGGTCATGCCCATGCTCACCAAGCTCCTGTTCGTCTCGAGCATCGTGCACCAGCTCGTTATCTCATACTTGTCGCCACTGCCGTTTGCGATCGGCCAAGTGCAGGATGCAGGGCTGATCTTCCTCTCGACGATGGCGACATCGATCATGACAGAACTTGGCGACGCAGTGCCGATCGAGGAGCGCGTCGCGACAGTCGTGGTGCATCTGAGCATCTGCACGGTCCTCGTCGGTCTCGGACTCATCCTGACGGGCAAGGCGCGCTTGGCGTCGCTCGTGCAGTACCTGCCCACGCCCGTCATCGGTGGCTATTTGGCGTACATCGGCTTCTTCATGATCAAAGGTGGCGTGTCGCTCATGACCGGACTCACGATCGTCGGGCTTCGGTCCTGGGCTCAGCTATTCGCGACAGAGTGCTTGGTATTGGCGCTGCCTGGCATAGTGTGCGGCGTTCTGCTGTCGCTGATCACGGCGCGGTATCGCCATTTTGCTGTGTTTCCAGGGTTTCTGATCCTAATCCCGCTCGTGTTCTTCCTCGTGCTTGCGATCACGCGCACGAGCCTCGAGGACGCACGAGACGACGGATTCCTCGCGCAAGAAGGACCGATGATCTCACTTTTCGACGTCTACAAGCTCTTCAATTTCAAGAAGATCCACTGGCGCGTCATGTTCCCGATGCAGCTGCCAACGCTGCTGAGCATGTTTGTCATGATCGCGTTCGCGTCGTCGCTGGACATTGCGTCGATTTGCATGGGCACGGGGAGCACGATGAACTACAACGAGCAGCTCCAAACGGTCGGCACGTCCAACTTGATCAGCGGACTCACGGGTGGCTGCACGGGCTCGTACATCTTCAGCCAGACGATCTTCAGTTACCGGTTCCACCCGAGCGCGCAAGAAGCGACGCATCCAGGACTCTCGCGCCTGATCGGACTCTCGTTGGTGATGTGCGAGCTGGGGATCGCGTTGACTCCGTTCGCGCTCACGACCGCGATTCCGAAATTCCTCTTTGGCTCGGTGATGATCTTCATTGGCATTGAGCTGCTCAAGACGTGGCTCTTCGGTGTGTACTACAAGCTCCTCGTGCCAGAGTACGTGACTGTGCTAGGCACATTCTGCTTTCTAAATGCGTTCGGCGTGCAGATGGGACTCGCGCTCGGTGTCGCACTAGCGGCGCTGTGCTTTCTCGTCGAGTACGCCAAGTCGCAGGTCGTGCGCATCGTCGATAAGTCCAGCAACGTGGTCCGGAATGCAGAGCAGCACGAGCTCTTGTACCCGCACGGAGGTCGCGACCAGCACCAGCACGACTCAGCGAATGTAAAGCAGCGCGCGATTGTGACAGTGGAGCTGCAAGGTCACATCTTCTTTGGATCAGCGACGCGAATCCAGAACTGCGTCAAACGCGCTGTGTATGTGCTGCGTTCAACTAACAACAACAGTAGCAAGCGCAAAGATTTCGCGAGCCCCACTCGTATTATCAACAGCAATGGCGAGACTTTGCCGCTGCTTGCATCTACCAGGTTTGCTGCTCGCTACGATTCGGCATTGCGGTTGGTGAGTCTGGACAGCGATGCTGCTTCTTCTCATGTTCTGGATAGTGAAGACCGCCAGCAGTCGCAGCAGCCAACTCGGTTCGTGGTCTTTGACTTCTCGCGCGTGAGTGGCTTGGACGCGACGGCGGCGCGCTCCTGCTTTCTAGCGCTCAAGCTGCTCTTCAGCCACTACGACATCACTGCTGTCTATTGCGGGATGAGCGCGGACGTGGAGTTTCTGCTGCGTGCAAACGATGTTCTCCCGCCTTGTGGCAGCAGCGACAGGGAAGCGTTTTACGTGACGTCGGACCTCGATCTCGCGCTCGACTGGTGTGAGCAGCAGTTGATCCTGTCGGCCGCTCGGAAGAGATCGTTCGAGTCTGGACTGAAACTGTACTGCTCGCCATTTGAGTCCCGCCTGCTCTTGCTCAAGCAGATCTTCTCGGCGTATCTGACGAACGAGCGACGGCAAATCGTGTCCCAATCCAGTGCTCTGGAGGACTTGGAAGCATACTTTGAGGTCCGCGAGTGGGGAGAGGACGACCAGATCTTCGACATCGACGAGCAGTCCGATGGCTGGTACGTGCTTCTGCGTGGCCAAGTCACGTTGTTTACACTGAGCCAGTCAGCCACAGGGAATGATCGCACGCGTAGTATCAGTGTCAGCTCGATTGTGTCGAGCTTCACCAGCAATAGCAGTCGATCGAACAGCGTCGCCAATCACCACCAGAGTCGCGAGCTGGTCAGTCGCGTGCGCGCAGGATGCATCTTTGGCGACCTGGACTACACGCTGAACCAGCTGCACGTCCTCGAAGCCACCTCCAGTACCCCTGACACCGTAGTTGCATCGATCAGTCGAGACCAAATGACAAAGCTGGCAGCGTCAAGACTCGACTTGGCGTTCTTGCTGCAGGAGGTGCTGCTGCGAGCGTCGTGCATGACAATGGCGGAGAAGCTACACTCGATCGTCGTCTAGCGGTAATGAGAAGCAATGTATCTGTTGAAGTGAGCTGGGCTTCGATGATCACCTACCATTGTTGCTTCATCTTCGATTACGGCGCCGCTGAATGATTTGCACTATCTGCAGTATACAGCACAAAGTTAGTCAGGGTGTACACGTCAAAAGACTGATAAACTGGCTGCTCCACTTACCCCATCGGGGCCAAGGCGACTGCCATCCTCCAGCTGGTTCTCCGGCGGACTCAGCTGCAGGAGATGGGTCTTCAAGACGCTTCGAATGTGCTCCACTTGCTGCTGAGGCTCAGTCAAGATGTCGCCACTTGTGTTGTTTGCGAAGAGAAATGGTTTCGCGCTTAGTGCTTTAGATTGGCTTGTTTCGAGTCGTGTGGAGCGGTTGAGCTTCATTTGACATTGCGACACTGGGCCAGCGCTCGACATAGGATGGGTCCTACTCGGTGGCTGCTTTGCTGGTGCACAGCTCCGCTGCTGTTGCTGCTGCGTTGTCTCCTCTCGCTCCTGCTCTCCACCCGGCTCACGATGACTGGCGACCAAGCACGGAGCAGCAGACACAGGTCGACTTCGTAGCTTCTTGAGCTCCAGGCACTGTGGGTGGCCGTACACAGTAAGCGGCACTTCGTCCGAGCGCACCGTAGCCTTCGATACTGGCCCAGGTTTTTCTGTGGTTTGTGCATCCTGCGTTGCTCGGAGCTCACGATATTTGTCCGTGAGCTCTGCGAGCAAGAACTCTTTCTCCTGCTGCAGCAAATCCGCTTTCGCGAGCGCCATCCCTTGCGCTTCCGTAAACTTCTCGATGCCCTGGAAATCGCGCTGTTGCTGCACGATCTGAGCTTGCAGCGACCCGATCTGATTGTGCAGGAAGTCCACATCGGTAGCAGACCACTCGCTGAACCCCAGGTGGTCGTATGCCTCGGAGATGATCTTGTACACTACTGTGTACGGGACCTTGTTGGGTTTGCCGATGCCGGCGCCAGTGCCTGTGCCCTGCTTGAGCTGTTGACGAGTTGGATGAATGCTTGCCGCTCCTGCAGACTCGGTTGCGAGTTTGTTCTGGTTGGTGCAGAGCATCTCAATCTTCGCGAGCACGCGCTTCCGCTCATGGCTCACACGCAAATTTAGCTGTTCTCCGTATCGCCGTTCGTACTCGTATCGCAGTCTGGCCTCAAGCTCTTGACGCTCTCTTCCATCGATTCTGAGCTCCGAGTCTTCGGGGCCACCAGTTTCGCTGTCGGAATGGCTGAAAAACGCCTCGATCATCTGCTGAAGCGTGACGACATCGCGCTGCGCTGGGCCTTGTTCTTGTGTGAGCCACTCTGAAAATGCAGTTTCCATCATCTTTGAGTGTGACTCCAACCGAGATAGCCGCTCCACTTGCTGCTCTAGCAACGCAACGTGCTCCTTGATCGCATCTGCTAGCTGCTTTGCCGCTTCGATTTCCTGGTTGTTGCTGCCCGTTCGGAACTGGAGCTCCACGAAGAGCTCCTTCCAGTGCGTTTTCTCGCTCTCAACCTGCTCTGTCGCCTTCTTGCTCGCGACGAGCGCAGTGTGCGACTCGGAGAGCAGCTGCGTGACCTTTGCCAGCTCGTCGTTCGCTCTGAACGTCACGTTCTCTGCTTGGCGAATCCTCTTTGCGCTGTTTTCCTTGTCGCTGGTCAATTCTGCCACCTGCTTCTTCAAACTCTCGATTGTCTGCGCGGATGTACTCAGCGATTGCTTGAGCGATTGCACGTAGACGTCGGCGACACTTGAAGCAGAAGAAGCGGCGGTCGTGACGGCAGAGCTGGATGCTAAGCGACTGGGGCTCCTCACTGACGACTTCCTTGGCGATCCGGAGGAGTTTGAGGTCTGCTTGGTCAGCATCTTCTTCATCCGCTCGACCTCCGCCCGAGCAGTTCTCAACGAATCCATCAGATGCGTATTCCCGAGCTCCATCACAGAGTAAGAGGACCGAAGCTCGCGCAGCAAGACGTGTAGCGACGTCTCTTTCACCGTGTGCTCCGTGGTGAGCTGCAGAACCAGGTCATCGTACATCTTCTTCGCCTGGAACACCTCCTCTTTGCGCAGACACTTCTCCAGGTGCGTGAACCGGTCAATCTCTTTCTTGTGCGATATCCTCGTGCGGCGCAGCTTGCCTTCGTACATCTTCGCTTGCCACTCCATCGCGAGTTTCGCCTGCTGGTCCTTGCGGGCGAAGCTCTCCGTGATACTTTGCGAGAGCAGGTCGGCGTTTTTCTTGAGTTTGGCGACCAGAGTCTCTATCTGCGAGTGCAGCACATCGTTCACCTTGTCGTGGAAGACGCCGAGTTGCTTCCGCCACGAAAGATCGCCGCGAATGAACACGGAGGCCTCGTCAAACTCGTCCTGGAGACCGTGGACGCGGGTTTTCAGCGTATTCGCTTCACCTTCAAGCTCGGACGACAGCGATTCTTTCCAGGAGGAGAACGCCGAGCCCTCGATAACACGGGCCAGCGCAGCAGCTTCCTCGGATTCAGCCTGCGTTGAGACAGAAGGGTCTGGAGGTTGTTGCTGTTGGTCGTCATCAGCCGTTGAAGTTTCCCCAGCGAGCGATGTGGCGTCGGGAGCGGCAGGCATGCTTGCTTGCTTCTCGCCACTTTGCAGACCTTTAAATCACACACAGTGCTGCTGACAAATGGGAGGTGTCAATGGTGATTTCAGTCAGAGAACAAGATGAAAACGAGCGAGTCACAGAACCAAAACCAAAATAGACACGAAAAGCTAATTGAGAAGACTACGAAAAGAAAATGATCGAAGATGCACGTACGCACTCGAATACCTCCCACTTGCTGAACTTGTACTCTTGTCTTCGGTTCAGTCGTCTACAGGAGCGACGCAACGTTCAATGCTTGGAAAAGGAAAATGAATGAGAGTTGAAGCTGACGATAGCGTTGGTGAACCTTTCGAGATTACCTCCTCGATCGTAGCCGGAGTATCACGAGCGACTCAACCAGAGGTTACCCTCAACGAATGCAGGCGCAGTCAGATGACTGATCACACGTAGAACATCACCTGCTTGAGGTCATCGTGAATCTCCAACATGCGCGTATCCACGTCGAACGCATCGTTGTTGCTTCCCCCTGACACGACCGAAGCTGTTTCGCTGCCGTCAAGCTGGAAAAAGCGAGCTCGGAACGCCAACAAGTGCGAGTAATACGCTGCTGGCACCAGCGACACAGAGCGCGTGCAACGGGCGAACGTGTAGCACAGCTTGTACGTGATCGTTTGGATCTCGTCAGCAGTGTAGCCTATTTCATCCAAGACCACATGGTAGTGCGTTGGGCGGCTTGTTCCCTGCAAGCCTGCGTGGCTCATCAGGTAGAAATCGTTCTCCACTGGGTGACAGATCACACTGTCCACAACCGTGCCCGCCTTCACGTTTCCGCTGCGATCACCATCACGCGCGTCTGAAGGGAACAAACGTGTGTTGTGACGCTTTTGCACGATGATGAACGTGATCGGAGGCTGATACCCTTTCTCCAACGTCGCACACGCCTCGCGAATAGCTGTCACCTCGTGGTTGAGCACCATGTGGAACTGGCCCTCGCTCACACCATCGCGGTAGAATACAATACGCTCTGGCTTCGAGCGAGTCTCGCGATAGTAGCGCTTCATCAGATCCACCGTCATCTCCCTGAGGTTGGTGATCTGCTCCACGCGATGGCCTTGGGCTTGGATGCTCGCTGCGTGCTTGATGAAGTTGTGGTCCATGGACGCAACCACAGCCGCAACAGACGGACGAGTGCGGTCGAATGGGCTCGGGTGCGTCACGTCAGCGCCAAAAACAATCGTTCCCTTGCCGAACTTAGGGAGGTTCTCCGCAATGACCGTGTTCTTGCCTCCGAGCTTCGTATTCACCTTGAGCAGAATGTTAGCGATGTACTGCGGGTTGCACTTCTGAATGTGCTTCGCCAGCATGCATTGCGACACAATGCCCACTTCCGTGTCAGACGCGCGCTTCAGATCGCCATACGCGCTCGCATCGGTCGTTGGGTTGATCATCCAGATAATCTGCGGCTTCGCGCGGAAAGTAGACGCCGCAGCGCGGACTGCTTCATCAAACGCGTTGCGGACCGACTGGTTGCGCGACTTCACAATGATTGGCGGCAAGTTCTTTGGCGGATCCATTCCCAACTGCCCCATTTGGTTGATCACCGCGCGGAAAAACTTCTCCATGTCCGCCATCGGGTTACGGCGTGGGTCACAGCAGCTGATCACAGCCCACGAGGTCAGCTTCGATGCTTGGAAAAAGGACTTGCCCTTCATGTTCCAAAAGCCAGTGTCTGGGCGAATTGTACCGCTCTTGTACGCCATGGTTGGAGGTGGCAAGAGGCGCGCCTGCACCTCTACCATACGCGGGTTCACGTTCAAGCCAAACGCCTGTAGTGTCGGGTCGCGATCAAAACCTGCTTCACGGAGCTTAGCCTCGATGGAGCGCTTACGGTCTTGCGGTGGCGTGCACGTGAACCTGATCATATTGGCGACCTGATGGTCCGTCGCCTTGCGAGGACACTTCTGTCCAGCCACGATCTTGCAGACTTCGAGCGGTAGATAGTTGCTGCCTTTCAGAGCACCGACGTGGAGACACGGCAGCTGCGGATAGCGCAGTCGCACGCCATACGCCGACGCGAAGTACGACGCCACCGAAATCGTGCGCCCCTCGTCGTCTTCGAACGTGGTTTGGTCGGCTCCACGAGACGAAAGCTTGTTCACGCGGTACTGGCGACGCACATTCGGACGGTGGGTGGTCTCCACTTTCACACCAGCGATAGCTTTGCTGAGAGCCGACTGCTGGTACTTGTAGAAACTCGAAGGGAGATCATGAAGCCCAAGGGTCTCACACGCATAGGCAACCACACTCATTTCTTTCACGAATGCCGTCGCCGCGAGGTCCAAGTTCACCACGAGCTTGCTCTGGGTTGCGCGGAGACTCTGGAAATATCCGAACCACAAATCCGCACCTTCTCCAATATCCTTCTTGCCAGCCGAGCTGAACAGGTTGCGACCAACGACAGTGAATCTGGCCGACGCCGTGTGGCGCATGGCAATGTCGAGCGCTTGGAGAGCGTCGTACGGCGTGTAGTTGAGCCGACCTGCAAACAGTTCGTTCAGCTGCTCCATGCGAATCGCCACAGGGTCAGCAGCCTTCACTGTAGCCGAATACTCCTTTGGGCGATCTTCATTGGCCAACTTCAGTCCGGTGAAGGACTGCTCTTGGAACGACAAGCGACTCGGGGAGTAGAGGTTCTTGCGGCTGTCCGAGACGATAACAGCAGTTGGGAAATCACGCTTCAGCTGCGTCAGCAGCGCCTGCATAATCTTGGTCGCTAGCATCTTCGGCGGTCCTTCATTTGGAAACTGTCGTCCATTCTCACCAAACGATACATCATAGTGATAGACGTCGCCTCGTGGGTTGAAGTTCACTTGAAAGTGGTTCGCGAGGATCTTCACCGCGGTTCCCACGCGTCCAAACCCCTTGCGCGACGGAAAGTGCATCTGCACCGACGGCACCACAAGTTGTCGTTGCGACGCCGAGACGTCCAGTTTCTCCTCGAGCTCCGATCCGAGCGTCTCGATCTCGCGTCGGTTTGGTTGCGATGGCGGTGTTGGGGGAGGCGGCTGAGCTGCGCGAGCAGGAGGAGGTGGCGGCGTCCACGGTGGTGGAGACGAACGCGGCGGCGGTGGCGGCGTCGGAGCTGCGCGCGCAGGCGCAGGCGCTGGAGGTGCACTTGATTGGGTGCCTCCGCGTCCTCCTCCTCTACCTTGTCCGCCACGACCAGCGCTGGACGCGCCTCTTCCACTACCACCACGTGACGCATTGCTGCTACCACCGCCGCTACCGCGACCTCCACCACGTCCTCCGCGACTGCTCATGCTTGTCGTGTCCTGTTGTCCTGGGAGCTCTCGCCTTCGTCTTCTTCTCTGGTATGTCGAATTCGCGAATGAAGGCGATCCGAAAGCACACGAAGCCCGCTTTATTATCAGCCAAGCAAAAGGATACCAAGAGACTAGCGTTTTTGTTCTCTTTCTCCCGTCATTCTGCAACTCTCAGGGAAGCAAAACTGTCATCAGTTATCTTATACTTGAAATTTGTAGGTCTTGCGCCAAACATTTATGAATTATGTTGCTCAATTCGGATGGAGAGGAAAGAGAAAGGGAGGGAAAAGGATCAGAAGATGATAAAAGAGGGCGAGAAAAAATCAGTATTCACAAAAAAGGAATCATGTGATAAGGAGGACCAGTAAAATATAAAATTTACGAGTCGAGCATCTGCGTCAGCGCGCACCCAACATGTGAAAGGAAGGACAGTTGAGCGTCAACACAATGTAACTATCGGTGTGGGGGGACTTTCAAGGAGGATGTACGCCCGCCAGGTTGCAAACACGTTGCAGCGAACCAAGTCCGAGTCACATCATGACGAGCGGAAGCTGCATAAGGTGGAGATCACCGACGCGCAGAAGCGCCTATTGATGTCGCTCCTCTGGCATTCGCTTGACTTGCGGAGGCCAAAAGGAGCACCGAAGATTGGATCCAGCACATCATGAACACTGACGACAAGAGATCAATCCTCGAGCGGAGGCATCGCTATACGACAGTAAAAACATCGATCAGCGCCGAGACACTGGGGAATTATGGCCTCGTCTACCTCGACGACATTGTCATCTTCTCTAGAGCTGGCTTTAGCCGGTTCGTCAAGGTCGCATGCGTCCTCGAACGACTGGATTTTGCCGATCTGGGCCTCAACTTGGCGATGCAACTGGCGGTGTTTTTGCACACTCGAGTAACACTCGACCCAGAATTTTTATAAAAATATAAACCAGTACTGCTTGTGCAGTAGGACAACTTGGCTGTTCTTGATAACATCTTGAGCGATGGCAATTCTGTGTGTTCATGTTTCATGTGCATTGGATGACTGACGTAAATAATGACGTGTCGCCTTAATTGTCAGCTGTAGATCGCATATTTACGCCGACGGCGACGGCGCTTGATTCACAAATCGATTTTCTGATCGGCGAATTCTCTCGAGCTGAGAGACTTCAAAGGCGTGCTCAACTCTCGTTGTGAGGAAGCGACCACATACAGGCTCTTGGAGTACCATGGGATTAGTTTTTACGTACAATGTCTGATGGACTTTGCAGGCGAGGCGTTTCCCACCCGGTTTCAACTTAGCAGTATTTGAGATGAACCAAGGCAGGCACTTCAATGTGGTCGACGTCAGGAGATTTGAGACCTGTATCAGTTATTCAATCGCCTCGTAAACGACTGCGGTGTAACCCCAGGTGTGTACCCGTTACACTACCTGTAACGACCTGGCACAGCGCAGCCGAAGGACCGAGCGAGATGGGCGCTGGTCTGGCGTAGAGCGAGGAAGCGTTGGATGGCGAGGACCACGGTCGTGT